>JAIPRK010001714.1:0-14586 GCA_025469195.1 Chaitophorus viminalis
AATTTTAATTTAATTTCTATAATTTTTAATTAAATTAAAATTTATCACAATGAAAAGGAAAATTAATTTAGGTCGTTCATCGAATATAATAAAACGTCAACGTTTACTCAGATTAAGTCAAAATAACGATGGCTCACCAGATAACTGCAATATTAACAGTGATAATAATAATGGTAATATAAATACCAATAGTGTTGGTAGTATTAATGAAAACAATATTAATAACAACTTTTTATTTAATGATAGTAATATAGTTAATATTCTTAACAATATCCACGATTTTTCTATTGACGAAAATTTAGTTGAACCACGACGTGTTCCATGGCGTCGCCGTGAAATGTCGACATTTACTTATGATAAATTAATAGATTATAAAAATGATTCTCACGTTATCATAAGAAATATGAATTTAAAATGTAATTATTGTCGTGCATTTAAATGGTCCAAAGAGCCTGCAGGTTTTTGCTGTTCAGGAGAAAAATTTGTTTTGGAAGACATTGCTGATCCACCTGAACCATTAAAAAGTCTCTTAAATTTTTTTCATGAAAATTCAAAACATTTTTTTTTTGACATAATACGTGTTTATAATTCGGCTTTCCAAATGATATCGTTTGGTGCAACAGAAATTAGACATGGAAATTAATCATGCCAAAATTTAAAGTTCAAGATCAAGTCTATCATTTGGCTGGTTCTTTATTAACCAGTGGTACAGAAGAACTAAAGTTTTTACAGATTGCACTGATCAGATCATTGCCGATCAGAGAGAGACAGATCAAGAAAATAGTCGTATTGCTATGTCAAAATTGCGTTCTTTGCGTTTCTTGCGAGCTTAGTACAAATCAGTAAAAAATTCTCAAGCCATGAATTACAAATATTAATATTAATCAACATTTAGTTTATACAAAATAATACAAATTATTATTAAAAAATGTTAACCGTTATTTGGGTGATAGGACTTAAAAAGGTATTGCTTCCACAGTTCCACAGCGATTTAAACCCAAAGTGAGTTGAACATTCACAAATAATTTCCCCGGGCAACGCCGGGTAACTCAGCTTGTAAAATATAAATGAAAAAATTAATTAATATTAAGAGTATAAATGCTTATGTATAATATTAAGTGTGTCTCTAATGACAACTAAGCATATTTCTTATATTATATCTATATAATAATAAAAGAAATAGCTTTTTATTATATGACCAATGCGTTGTCACTTGCCAGTGCGAAGATAATAATAATTGTTGGACAAAATGAAAAAATCATATTTCCAACACGACTTGCCGACGGTCGCCTAATCGTAGGTGTATATCATGTCTATAGATAGTATGGTTGCGCGACGAACTACGAAAAAGTGGCAACCGAAAGTTCTTATCAAACGTACGAAAAATGATCGAAAAAGTCACGTTTTGGCGCCATTTAGGTTATGTTATGCTGTGGATTCCGTTTAATTTTAAAAATTTAAAAACAGTTTTATGTGGTAAAATTCAAGTAGTTCTACTTGACATACGCGAAGAGCGCTACAAATACTTAACTTTTTTGAATCTGAGATAAAAACTTCCGTGTGCCACCATTGAACGTAGCGTAGTATAGGCCACGGCTATAGATACTATGGTTGCGCAACGGTACTAGAAAAAATGCAATGAAATATTCTTATCAAATAAGACAAATACCCTGCATATTATATTCTGTGAACTACCTGCTTATTAACAGCGCCCCCATCGGCACAGCGGATTATTAATAATGATATTAATCGTATATAGTAATGGCATATAGTAATTAGGGATAGGCATCAAATCCGAATATCTGAATTTTCCGAATATCCGAGTATTCAAATCCGGATTTGAATTAAATTCATATCCGGATTTTCCGAAGTATCCGGATTATTCGGATTATTCAGATTAATTAATTATTTTTATTGCTAAGCACAAAATAACACTGGTAGTTGAATGCATCAGAAATATAATATACCCATTCAAAAATATTTGTTAATGAATTTAAATATAATTAGAATTTAAAAATGAGATATCGAACAGCAAAATTGAATTGAATAATCCGGATACTCCGGATACTCCGGATAACCTGTCAAATCCGGATTCACTAAATTCGGATATGCCCACCACTAATAGTAATGGTCACGGCTATACTGCTATAGATACATCTCAATATATATAAAGAGGCAAAAATGAGTACAAAATGATCCACAAGGATCTCCAGTAGCCAGCGCGAGTATTTTGATAAGAAAATTTTTGGACATTATTCACTGCAGTCCAATATAGGCCGATGTGCAACCAAACTATCTAGTGTATATTATAGGTGCACAGTCCGCTAATTCGTATCCCCCATCCCCCCCCACACTGGAGTTAACGCGGTCGCGCATAAGTGTCGCGAAAACGATTGTTGACCGGATACGTGGTAGGGACACCTACGATATTATTTTATCTACCCCCCCCCGTCCGTCCGTCCGTCCACGGGTCGCACGTCACCGTGATATAAATTACGCGCGTCAAACGGCACGCGGCTACTACGTCGCTTGCGCATAGTGCAGGTACACGTTGAACGCGCGCGCATTGTAGCTGTGAAAGTTTAGTGCACTTGGACACCGGGCGCAACACCGAGCAGTCTTGTCTCAACACATTCGTCATCCGAGACGAAACGCTGCACGGACGTGATGATCGCTAACGCGGCGTGGACACTGCTTGTGACGGCGGCTGCGGCAACAGCGGCGGCGGTCTGCAACTCCGGCGCGTTCCGGTTGACCGTGTTGCACACCAACGACTTGCACAGCCATTTCGACGAGACTTGCCGTGGCGCGGACGGCGGCGGCCCGTGCGTCGGCGGTTTCGCCCGGTTGCGCGGCGCGCTGGACGCCGAACGGGCCCGGGCGGCCGCGGACGGGGCGCCGGCCGTCTACCTACACGCCGGCGACACGTTCCAGGGCACGTCGTTCTACAACGTGCTCAGCTGGGAACCGGCCGCCGATTTCATGGGCGGGCTCGGCGTGGACGCCATGGTACGTATATAATGATGTAACAGGCGAAGCTGTGTTGGAAAGTCAAAGTTAAGTTGGACACCATTAAACTTATTATAAGTACAGATGACATTCCAACTTCACTATAGTTAGTCCTTAATAATACATTTTCAACTCGACGACTTGAACTGAATGTGTGTAGAATAATCCTAATGTGTATAGGTAACTCGTCAAAAACAACTACCTACAGTTATTATCTTTGTTGATTTTCATTCCAAAAATGCAATCGTGGCTTTATAGATTTTTTAGTTTCTATAACCATGCTAATAATATATGAATAATCAACATCGGGTATTATAATTCATGTCGTGTCAATAAAATGCATGAATATAGTACAATACTGACGGTACTGTTTAAATAGTTTATTTTTAGTTTTTACACTTTATATTACAAACTAATATTCCAATTTATTTCCAAGAAATTAAGATTATTACTTACCTACTGAGCACAGTTGTTTAATTTCATTTTTCAATCACCATCATCCAACAATAATTGCTATTAAATTGATATTAATATATTAAACTGTAAGAACAAAAGTAACTTCTAACTTCTACTCTAACTTGTGTTACCACTTTCAACAAATTAAATTCTATCTAACCAAGTTTGATACTAGAAACATTTTTAGAAATTTACTCTAACTCAATTAGTTTTAATATTAAAGTAACTTAGCTTGAACTAGTTGAAAAAAATTTGCCCAGCTTTACAATCCAACAACTTAATATTATTACTGTTTAGTATGTATATACTTATTCGGGAGCGGTTTCGCATTGTTATCAATTTATCGATATGTGCAACGAATAAAAGGTGATAATTCGAAAAATTCAGTATTTTCAGTTTTTTGTAGGTAGGTATATTGCATTATTATATCATCATCAAGCCTGTATTTTTGTCTCATTTGCTATTATAAAATTGTCGACATTACCGCGATGTAAAACGGAAATAAAACTACTTTAACCTTCTTAAGGATATTCTATATTATTTCCGTTAAAAAAGCAGTTACTTGAAAATGAAAACTCCAAAAGTACACACAAATGATATATTTTTTACTATTTAGTATTAGAATGTCTAACGTTTTTCAGTTATCAAATTTATAATTTTTGTAAAGAAAAAGTCTTATTTGGAAAAAAAATTTGATCGATGCATTCTAATATAAATTATATAATAAGTATATTAATTAATAAATATTAAATATTCATTTGTTAATTATTGTTTTCAAAATGTCTATTTCTGTAAAATCGCTTAACGTATCGATATTTTTGACGAAAATTAACCTTGAAAATATCATTATGAGATACCGAACTAGAACGGATCCAAACCGAACAAATAAAATAGAAAATATGTTTCTTGAAAATCACATATATGCAATTTTATAAATGTAAAAGTATTTAGATTCATGGAACGAATCCCTTATGTAGTATGTAATTGTTAGTATAATTATTATATGAATAATTTAATTAGTATATTTACATACATAAGCTCGGGAAAAAGTATTTGGGAGGGCCATGACACTTAAATTGGGCCTGTTGATGGTATCAAGCATCAAGCCCATATAACATTATAATCAAGGGTGATGACTGATGAGCGAATATGTTCATTAATATAAATAAATTAACTACTGCATAAAGTTATTTTGCTTAACTATCCAAAGGTCACTCTTATCGGAAATTGTTTTTCTACAGCAGTCATGTACGATTGTGTTATATTGATTATATTGAATATTATATAAGAATTCCACTAACGGGCTAAAAACTAGACAAATTCAGATATAGGTACACTGGTTAAATGCCAAACGTTGAACAATCTACAGCATGATTATGTTCTTAAGGTGTAATATATTGTAACGTAAATATTCTATAGTTAGAATATGTCATAAATAGAATCAAAATACCAAAAATAAACAGTTATAGTACAGATAAATGACAAAAATGATATAATATCGGTATACAGTGATTTTTATTTATTTTTTTCTATAGACCAAAGACACTTAAATATTAAAAAAATAGTTTTTACAAGGTTTTTGTCTGTTCGAAAACGATAGTTGTTAAAAAAGAGACCGATTTGGTGTCAATAAAATGAAATTTCAACTCACTCAAGTTCAGTAAGTCTTGAAAAAGTGCAAAATTTGACCATTAAATTCTACTTCGGAATGATGAAATTGAGTGATTACAATTGTATTTAATTAGAAAAAGGGTACAAAGTATTGGGTATTTTATTAGATCTTTTACAAATAAAATTCGGCTTAATGTTGGACTTTTGCTAAATATTGTATATTTGTATACGTATAGAATGTCTTCGGTCCAGTGCAAAGAATTTGAATCAAACCTGAGAGTGGCCCCTCGAAACATTATTATTTAAAAATGCCATGCATGTAAACATACGCCCACGTATAAACGTATTTATAGGTATACCGCAGAACATTAAGCGGCGAGCGCCATACATTTGTCAAAAAATAAATAATTGCTTTCGTCATTAATACGCACTGATCACAAGTGCCATATCATGTTGTTCATATCGACTACTGTCTCTTTGATATAACTCGAATTCGTGAACACACTCTTCTGTGGTTGTATTCTAAACGCAAATACGTTGATTTTACGGGATTTCAATGCAATGTCATCTTTTATGCAAATATATTTTTTGTATTTTTTTTTTTTTTTTGAAAAGTTTAATATTGAAGGACATTTATAAGGCATTCTTTAATGTTTCATGACATTTTCTTAGTTTTTAGAACATTCTTCACAATTTGTTTATTCAGCAAACGTAGGTAAATTAATGTGATTAACAAGAAACTTTTGGCCGACCGTCACGCCAACGCATCGTGCAGCCGGTACGAATAACGCAGTAAAATGTTTAAATAGCGCGATAGCAATGTTGTCATAAGTTATCATCCAGAACCTGCAAGCATTTCCACTCAGATTATCACTGTTGTTAATAATAAAATTACTCGTTAATAATAGAAATACGATTTGAGTGATACTGATTGATTATCTGTACAACATGATCCACTGACGGATGTGTATGAGTAGCGTACACAGAATTTTAGTTCGGTTATGATTTCCACTGTAAATAATTATTATCAATTTTGTGCGGATAAAGACTAGGAAAGGGGTGGGGAGATTTTTTCAGTTGAACACTATCCCTCCCCCCTTAGGCCATTGATATTGGCGATCTTTGCACGTCGCGGGTTACGGGTACAACCGTCATGTGACCTGTCGTTTATGTCTGGAATCCTTGGAAACCTCCCCTAGTTGCGCCGCATGGTCGCCTTGAAACCAACAGGATCACAATGCATATCTCGTGGTTTATGGGAAAACGAATATTATACAGTATTACATAGCATAAACAAACGCCTGAAGGATCATTGAACGTTTACGCTAACAACGCAAAGTACAATCGTTTGTGACATTGATGTGCACGTGTCCGTTTATAACGAGAAGGAATATTTCAATACGCAAACATACAGTGTAAACATCCAAAAATCTGTACGTTTTCTGCAGAATACAATTTTCACTATACGTTTTTTACCTATATGTA
Source organism: Chaitophorus viminalis (assembly GCA_025469195.1). Lineage (NCBI taxonomy): Eukaryota > Metazoa > Arthropoda > Insecta > Hemiptera > Aphididae > Chaitophorus > Chaitophorus viminalis. The sequence continues at coordinate 6,562 of JAIPRK010001714.1, forward strand.
TACACCACACGTGTCATTTTAATACGCGCTAGAGTACGTATATGTAGGCAGTGTCGAACTTATATTGGCGATTTGTTGCCCATTCTTTGAACTTTTGAATAATGTTGCTATGGCAGAGTTTATAGTGATTTGGACATTTAAAATATTTGTGCAGTATAATATGGTGTATATTGTCATTACAATGTCATTAAGTTACTTTTCGCTCTCGTAAATGAATATAATACAAAAAAATGTAAATAAGTTAAGCTTTTCGAGGATAAATTTTTTACCGTAAACCACAAGGTAGCTCAAAGATCTTATCCGATTAAACAAAAATAGAACATTAACCAGCGAACCGGATGTACTGCACAGACCGGATGTCGAGCATTCGTCATGCTTCGCTCTTGTAGTCAAAACGTATTATAGGGCTCCCGTCTGTATTGTTATATTGTTTTAATCTCAAAATCAATGACCATAGCGCTTGTAAAATGTTTCTGAATAGAGCTTTAGCTTATTATAAATTTTTTTATGAAAAAATTCAGAAATAGTAAACTTTAGATGATTCGTGATATAAATAAATAAAAAACTTTTATTGTCTGTCGAATGCCTCGGTTTTTTTATTTAATGTTATCTATAAAATGCTATGTGTACTTTAGATTATATAAATTCAATTATGTAAAATTGTCATTTGGTTTACGTGAACAAAAAGTAGAACACATTTGGAATTTGTCGATACCATAATCTGTGTACAAGAATGTGTACATATTGAATATGCGTTGTATATAATAGGGATATTGATTATTTGGCTCGCATTTGTAGTTTAAGTAAACAAATATTAACATTATTTCAAATTTTTTTTAAAAAAAAAAAAAAATTAATACCAATACACAATAAACTCGGTAAACTAATAAAATTTTCAAGACAAAACCTTTTGCAATTATAATTATCTCACTTGTTAATAGTTTCAAGTACATCAAAATATTGTATCCAAGGTAGTCAAAATCAAGTGGTTAATGTATAATACATTTATTTTATTTAATATTACCTATATATAATATAATCTTGGTAATTTTTGAACAATTTTCAAGTTTAAATACAACATGGTTGTGTTCAAATGTCGTGTTTTGAAACCAAATTGTAAATATTGAAAACAACAAAAGGCACAAAAGTTATTGTTATTGATTGCTGTAAAACGAAACGAATCGCGATCATTATTAATTTTCTAGTGCTTGGGAAATCATGAGTTCGAAGATGGTCCAGAAGGCTTGGCACCATTCTTGAAGTCGAAAAATATAAGTTCCATACCAATAGTGTGCGCGAACATAAACACCGAAGGAGAACCCATTCTGGCCAACTTAATCCGTCCATCCACGGTTTTAACAGTCGGCGGCCATACCGTAGGCGTGATTGGTTACCTGACAACCGATGCAAAGGTACATGTGTACAGCTATTTGTTATTATATTAGCTATCAGAAAGTTATAGCACTCATAAAGTAAATTTTTAGCGCTTTAATATGCCCGCAAAAAAGCCACAATAAGCAATAAGCCGTATTAAATGGCACTAAAAATTGAAAAATATGCAAATTAAAATCGTCAACATTTTTTTTTATCTTTTTTTTTATAAATTAATTTCATATATTTTTAATTTTTTTACTTTTCTATATTCATCAATATAATCTAACTCGATAAGCTTTGCTTTGCTTTAGACATTTTTAAAATTGTATACATTTATTATAAAAATACGAGTTTTTCTAAAATAAAATTGTTTGATGTAATCGGCGATAAAAATCGAATATATAGGCACTTAAAGTATTTGAAAATCAATAATACATGATTGCTTTCGTTCAAATATTCGCATGTGGTTAGTCTGATTAAAAATCATTTTTCATTTTCTTTAATATATAAAAATATGCATGTAAATAAAATTCAAAACTCCAAATTAGTAAAATATCATATAAAACCATAAATTGGCGATATAAAATCTCATATACGAGATCAAGGTTGTATGGAACACATTTATTTCTTACTTTGAATTTTTTAAAATATTCCATAAGATACGTCATGCATTTTCTATTGAATTTCCGAGCCCCTTATTTTCGCACATAGTTTTGTTCGCAATTGTTAATTTCACCCGTGTTCTATCCGGGTTCGGCAACGCTAATATTCGCAATCAAAAGCTGGTTATCACCGAGAACACTGCAGAGACTGTATTTACTATTTTGTGAATTTGGTAATTATTTGATTGTGAGTTTGATTTTTTTTTTATTGTATTGCGATCGAAATCGAACAGGTTATAAATATGCTGGGAAAAGTTGATGTCACCGACGAAGTGCAGAGTATAAAAGCCGAGGTGGCCAAGTTAAAAGCTTCCGGAGTAGAGTTCATAATAGCACTCGGTCATTCTGGTCTCGGTGTAGACCAGCGAGTGGCCAAAGAAGTGGACGGCGTGGACATAGTGGTCGGAGGACATTCGCATTCATATTTGTTTAGCGGTGAGTCGGTGAAATATTGATTTCAGTATTAGATTTTATATGTATACCAACCACTTCCATACATTATCTCGTAAACAAACATCAAAACACGCGTATAGTACATAAAAAACGCAATAGGTAGTTAATTGAAATATGTTTTATCAAATCAAAAGCTTCATTTATATTTTTAGTTGAATATAATAATATTTATACTACTATATCTGAGAAAATCGAGAGAGTTCAAAAACGAACTACAGAATGAAATCACGAGAAAATTTATTCATTCAACACATTTTATAAAAACTATTAAGTTATAGATAATCAATTATTGCTCTGTTTATAAAAAGGTATACGAAACGTTAAAACTAAAATACTCATACAGTCAACACTCATTTACACCGTGCCATTTACGTACAAGCGGAAAGTTTATGATTCAATACTTAACCAATTATGTATATGGTTCTGTGGTACATTTTTATTTATTTTTTTATTTAATTTTATCTGACTTATCCCAACATCATCTTCGACTTCATTTTAGAAGTACATTTTGATAAATATTATTTAAATGTCACAAACGAAATTGCAAAATCGTCGTAATAGTCTTATGTTGCAACCACGTACATGCACTAAATCGTTTAAAGTATTACTTATCACTTAATATTCGTGTTCGTATAAAGTGCGACAAGACATTTCCAATACATCTCAGTGCTCTTATTTTTTTTCCTTTTATTATGCGATAACCAGAAAAACTATATTGATCACAATATAATATTTATTCGTTCATTTTTTTGTGCTCGGTGTTAATCAAAGCTATTTGTCGTACGCCATAACGGTTAACCGTCTGCATTGTAGAAACTAAATAATGGTTATGGTATAAACAAGTAAAGGGTGTATAGGTGAAGTTGTTATAATGAGGGGGGAAGGAGTGAAACTATCCGAACACCAGGCACACAATATAATATATTAAATCTAAAAAAAGGTTATCAACCCTTATTATCCGACAACGTGCAGCTTATAAGAGTAAATCGCATTCCGGTAGATCACCTGTTTCATACGTACCTTCTACCTTTACCAGAACACAGCTGCTTTCTGAATACTACCTATAAAAAATATTCCAAGCTTATAAAAATCAAATGAAATCGTTTATATACATTTATATACACACACACACACACACACGCATATATATAATATTGTATATATATACATTATTTACAGGCAATTTTGAGTAATTTACGTATAATGAAGTATTATTTCTTATTAGTTTTGCGTATAACAGCAAACCTGTGTATTAATCTAACCAACTAGATGTATATAATGTTGTTAATAATAATTATAGTAGACATAATAATATATATATATAAATAGTTGTATCTGCCTATACAGTTGTGTACATTAATATACATTATAATTCTGAAAAGTATAGATACATTACAACTACATTTTGATTGACTTGTTTGAAACTTACTGAAACCAATAATATTATGACTGTTATATTATTATAATACAGTTTTTGACTTTTTTTATGTTCTTGAAATAATGTTATTTTAAAGTTGTTTACTCCACAAACATTCATTCAAACTTCCACTTACTTAATTCTTCTTATTTCTGGGAAGAAATTAGCGATTTCAATCATTTAATTTTCAATTGCCCTTTTTCCTAGCAGACAACTTATTTTTTTTCATTTCTATCATCCTTAAATTATACTATTTTTGACTCGAATATCTTTCTCAGCACTAACCCCACTTCTATTATTAATTGTATCAATGCTTATTTTCTTAGATTCTGCTGGCTTTCTAATTTAAATATCTCATAACGATAAAATCTGTGTACATCATATACTATACAATAGTATAATTGTATTGCTGTAGCTTGTAGGCTGTCCTTAATAAAATTAAAACAAATATATAAATAAATAAATAAATAATTAAGTATAATTAAAATTACTTATAAGCACAACAATTTTAATTGCGTCAACTGCGTTTTTGTGAAGGACAATTTGAGATTATCCATGCAAGTTATGCAAATTATTTGTATAATGTCAATGAATAAAATTCAAAATAAATTTTTACCTGAATATAACGTTAAGTAAATGAAAACTCATCATGTTCTTATGAGAAATCCTAAATAGGACACCGTCAAGTCACATGTAATATACTTTTGACGTAATCCATATTTCTACTCGTACAGGAAAGCCACAAGATACCGAGATTCCGGTTGGATCATATCCAATTATCGAGAAAAGAGGCGACCAAATCGTGCCCGTTGTGCAAGCGGCCGCATTCGCCAAATATTTGGGAAAATTGGTGTTGACATTTAACTGCGAGAAACGTTTGATAAGTGCTGTCGGTGGACCGATTTTATTGGACCAAACTATTCCTCAGGGTAATCATCCTAAATTTATCCCAAATCTATAAGCCCGTGCAGTAGCACCAGATATTAAATGTAAGTGACATGTTTGTGTTTCAGATTCGGATACGTTAAAAAAAGTTGAGTACTATAAAACTTTGTTGGTCAAGAAACAAGTTCACGAAGTCGTTGGGAAAACGAAGGTATTTTTAGATGGTGACTGTAAGTGTTCGGAGACAAATCTGTGTGACTTAATTGCTGATTCTTATATACATTTTGTAAGTGTATTACGTTGTTTCATAAATCTTCTATAAATATTATATAACATGTTCAAATAATACACAGTTCATTCCACATCACATTTGCACAACTCAATAAACATACTCAGTTTACTGCTTTACCCAGTATGCATAATAGGCATAAAGGCATTTAAAAATAAGTATACATACCTAGTTTATTTTATTTAAAAATCAATGAACTTTTTTTACGTTACTCGTAAAAATAAAATATTTTTATACTTGGTTTGTGTTTTTTTTTTTTTTAATTTAATTGCATGTTCATCACCTTACAATTTACACGTACAAATGCACAAGAAGTACAAACGAAGACTTACACCAATAAAACAATTAGTGTTAAACCGCTTTGAAGAAACCCTTCATTAATACCAAACTTTTATGATAATATTATTATCTTTTAGTACTTCGCCACATGAATAGAAATTATTAATTACACTATGTAAATAGAGTTATTAATATCAGCGCTGTTATGAATAATAATAATATTTGGTAACTATTATTAATTAATTTAACAAGTTACTATAGGATACTTCCTCGTGGTACACTCAATTTACCTGCAGCTATCGTACATATATTGAATACAATTAAAGTACGATTTGCATTTAAATATTATTACTTTAGTTTGCAGTATATTGGCGATTTAGTTACATATACAATATATTATACATACTGAAATAAGCCTGATATACATACTGATATAAGTTATATTTTATGATTGATTTTTTTTATTTTCAAAAGAGATTGTTTCCGAGATTTTTCGCTATAATTACAAAATAAGTGTATTGGATATTCTTGTCTTGTTTGAATTCATGTTGTATAGAAATATGTAAAATATTTCAATACTAAAATAATGTATAAAATTCTGCACTGTGTAATCCAATTTAAGTATAGCCTCCGAAATAATTATCAACATTTATGGCAATCAAGAATCAACTAATTTTGTTATGCCTATTAAATATATTATTATTTTAAATACATTTTTAATTGAAGTTTATATTTTCATTTCACAGAAAGTTTAAAGAATTTTAGCCTCTTCAGAAATTATTTAAACTAAGCATTTCAATGGTGTTTCAGAAAATAATATTTTACTCTAAAAATCACATATAGTAAAAGAAAAAAGTATTTCCATTCAATTATGATATAAAAGTTATAAAATATTTTTGGATAATTTTAACTACGTAAAATGCACACCCACTGTTATTGTCAATGTATTGAACCAGTACATTAATCAAATCCACAAAATTATTATTATATGTTTTGTGGTTAGTTTAAATATCATATTGTTATAATAAATAGATCGTATCTTTTTATTATTATTATGATCTTCTGAATCGCTTAAAAGTTTTATATTTTTTAACATTTTATTTTTATTTTTTCAGAATGTTAACCAGTTATTGAAAAACAACGTAACTTTAACCGGTTGGACGGATGCTGCGATAGCAATCGTTACAGCAAGCAGTATTCAAAAGTCAATAAATACTTCTGAAACTAATGGTATTAACTAATAAGATATATGTTTCCAATAATAGTATAAATATAAACATTAAACATTACAGGAGTAAGCTATTATTATTATAGCTACTATTATTAGCTATAACAACATTTTTTTATTAAATTACGCAATAGTATTAAATTCAAATAAGATGACGCATGAAGTATTTCAAATAAAATTTCAATATAAGAGATGTTTATGAAAAATATTTATTTAATTATCTCTTGTATAAAGAAATTAATATCTAGAAAGTTCTGTGGATACAGAATATACACAAATAAAATATTATATGAAGTATCGTCGACATTTTGTTCTGGGAATGAATTTTGGCTGTTGTAGTATCTACGTATGAATAGGTTTTAAATTGATTATGAGAATTGAGAACTGACTGTTTTTGAAAACTGACTGGAATTTTGGACATCCCTTGAAGTTTGCTGTGAAATCATTAGTGCAGATGGCACATTTATCAGGACTGCCGTGGTTAGGTTAGACATGGTATGACATGTTAAGAGTGCACTTATTCGTATGATTATTTTACCCTGCAGTACATTTCTCATGGACTCATTGCTGCAATAATTATAATATTGCGGTGGGTCTCATTCTTCATATATGTAGGCTATGTAGTTTTTTAATTACTACTTTCGTGTAGGTGTAGCCACTTAATGTCGTGTAAATCCATGTAATTATCTTGCTGATGCATATCCATAAAAAATATTGAAAGCAAGATTTTTTCTTTTATTTTTTGTATGTGCTTTGACTAATTGTCCTAATTTGGCAATATCAATAATAATTTCGATATTTTAGGTGAAATAATGAAAATCTCTAATAAAAACCTAATATGTACAAAGAGAAGGGAACATAATATACGTATGAAAACTGAAAAGTAAAGCTTCAGTTTCTTGTAGGTGTTTTATGATTTTGTTAGTTACAATTAAGTTGGCCTGCGAGTCGTACAATATTAGATATGATAGCGATGACTTACAGGTAAAACCTGTGATCTTGAATAAAACTGAATTGAATGCCGAGAAGTTTGATATGTTTTTAGTGTGAAATGTGAAAAATGTGAATGTGATGTGCTTGAAGCACACGTCATGATTTTATTGTGATAGATGGCCGATATCGTCGATAGAACTGATTGAAGGCGTGACAAATACGTTATCATTGATTTCGTCGATGGCAAGATTGGCGGCAAAATGGTCAGGGGAACTTTTTTTTTTGGTTTTGACTGAGTTTGATTGATGGATTAGATAAATGTCATTTCCATAGTCTTAGGTGTTCGTGGCACAACGGATACTGTTTTCTGTACATTTATGTTTATAAAGACGTTATTTTAGAATACTTAGGTATACTGTAATGCCTATAATGATAATAATAAATTATATAAATGTATTATAAATATTAATATATATATATATATATATATATATATATATATATA
>JAIPRK010001714.1:14686-46344 GCA_025469195.1 Chaitophorus viminalis
TATATATATATATATATATAAATTATATAAATTATTATGAAGGCCTGGAGCGTAAGCTATATAATATATAAGATCACAACGTTCATTGATATAACTAAATTGAAAATGTCATCTGAAAATAAACACTTATGATTTGTTGGCGGAAAATATTAATTGTTTTTTAATTTATTGAGATGGTCGAAACTGTGCACGTTGAGTGAGGTACGAGTTCACAGTTGATTATCGTTTGTTTTGCGACGGGAAAAAATCCATGTTCGTATGATTACCCTACGAAGGTAAAATATTACTAATGAGTAACTAATAAATCTGCGGGCATTTTATCGTTAATGACATGTTAATACCGTACGGCTTAATGGCCGGGAGCACTTAATAATGTTACAAGTGTTCCAAATAGATATTATATATTATGTATAGGGATGTAAGGAATGTATAGTATTCGCACACGTAGTGTCATTCTAGCCTGCCGTCATATATACCTAAGATGAATATATATATATATATATATATTTCATATTTCCATGTAATATTGTATATTTGTATCGTGTAGAAATGTAGAATATATAGATATGTAATATTATTAATTGAGTTCCGTTGTTTATTGTTTCGTTACAGGCGACATTTACAACGAGGACGTCGAACGGACGTTGCCTTACAAAACCCCTTTGTTCAAAGTGATCGTCACTGGAAGAACGATTCTAAAAGCACTCGAACACAGTGCTACCAGTTATGATTATAAAAATTGTGCAATGCCAGAACTAAGCATTTTCGGAAATTTTATGCATGTGTCGGGTAAGCAGTGTAAATTGTTATATTCTCACCGAAGTTAATGCGGCTCTATTTATGCAACCATGTGTATGTGTGTGCAGTGGAGAGCTTTCAAGTATTTTTACAGTAGGTAAAATACATTATTAGAGCCGGAGCCTATGTGTAAATAATAGACATTAATATACATATATTTTCAAGCAAATCAATAATTTAAAATGTATGTGTTATAGCTATTAGGTCTAGTTAGGATAACAATACAGTAATTAGAATAATTGCGTTGCTCATTAATCGAACGTTTGTTCGCTCTCCTAATAAATTTGTAATTTCTATACGGTTTCGATCAATGAAGTATAAAGCATACCAATTAAGAGTGAACAAATGAGATGTTTGACAAGCCACCAAACTATTTCGGAGGGCTTTTAAAATTATTTAAAATCTGGAACCAAATAAATTAGAGGCCGGAGTATGCACAGCTATATTTTGCTCACGGCGTTCTTTATATTAGTCTTTAGGTAACAGTGCTTTTGGTTCAATTACATTTGCGATTCGCAGTGAACGGAGAGAACAAACATCAAAACCAATTATCTTAGTTCAAAGTCTGTCTGTATTTACTATTTCAATATACAAACAATGCCATATTATGACATATTGGGAATTATATTGTATTAGTTACGTTGTAAAATAACAAACATACAGAGTAAAAAAAATATTATTAATATTTACGGAAAAACTCGTAGATTTTAATCCCTCCTGAAGACCTTGAGTTCTGCGAGACTGAAACGGTTTTTAACTCGCGCAATTCGTTAAGCGTACAGGTTTAGTTACAAAAGTGGTAGGCCAGATTTAAACTATGAAAGTACATTGAATAATTTTATTATTATTATTTTTTTTTTTAACTTAACTAGTTTAATTTAACTTAATTTGTTGAGTTGTCATTCAATATTTGATTTAGTTAAATGTTTTCGATGTATTACGATATAATAACAATTCATAATTTAATCTCTAAAAAATCTTTGCCTTGACCATTGAAGTCCCGGTGCATGGCATGCACTGAACCGCCGCTAAATCCGACCGATTAACAAAATTTGAAAATCGTTTCAGGGATGCGCATTACTTACAACATGAAAAAGGCCGTGGGGTCACGAGTGCAGTCCGTAGAGGTGCGGTGCGCGGAATGCAAAGTGCCGATGTTCGAGCCAATCGATCAGGACAAACAGTACACAGTAATACTGTCGAAATACATAGCTCTCGGCGGCGACCAGTTCAAAATGATCCTAGACGGAATAATCAAAACGACCGATCTGAGTAAGTATTCGACTTTGAACAACTATACTGTTTATTTATTTCATAATAAATCATTATTATTATTATTATTAATTAGTAATTACCGAGGTACCTCGATAGTAGGTGGGTAGGTATACCAGGAAATATGTTGGTAGCGTGTTATGTATAAACCGTGCAGTTTATAAACTTATACGTTTAATATAATATACTGTTGAAAATATATATACTAAATCAATTTTTTTTTTTTGACCATTGAAATATTTTTTAAAAACCGTTTCTATTTAACGAGTTTTTGTACTTTAGAACTTTCAAAATTTATATAAAATTTATTTGAGTTTTATTAAAATAAAGTTTCAGAAACAACATGCTGCTTTCGTCTGATTCCTAATAGATTTCCATAATTTTCCATGATTTTAGATTCTGAACGGAGTGATGGAATCTATTGGTTTTACAATGATGTGTATTTTTTTTTTTTGTGTGTCTGAGGACACCTTTTTTGTAGTAAAAATGCTTTGATTTTCTTAAACAGCAACTTTTCTGAAAAAAAAGTGAATGTAGATGGTACTTGAGTAAGTAAAAAATACAACTTTTTCAAAACTTTTTAAAAAAATCGAAAAAAACGATAAAAAAATTACGAAAAAACGAGAAATTTTACGCAAAATCACGTTTTTACAAAATACATTTTTTTAAAATACTCTAACTCAAAAATCAAAAACCGTAACAACTTGAGATTTTTACCAAATTTTTATATTGGTGTTCTCTATACATGGTTAAGTTTTCAAAGTATTTTAACATATTTTGACTTATTTATAGACAATTTAAATTTTCGATTATTGTAAACATTTTTTTCTAAACATCTATAAAATTTAGTTGGTTGACCGAAAACTCTTAAAAATTTAATACAACATATATATTAAGTTGAACTAATCGTAACTAAAAAATATCGGAGATCGTTTCTCTTAAATTTATTTTATAAGCCCATAAAGCTCAAATTTGTATGAAATGTGTCAAAATCATGATAATTTGCAAGATATTTTGTAGATAAAAATTCATAACATTTTTTTGTTTATACTTAAGGTTCAAAATTTTAACACTAGGTTGTCCATGAGCTAATCTTCAAAAATAAATAAAAAAATTTCTACTGGTTTTAAAAGAAAAATTTTATGACTGTTTGAAATTTAAATTTTTACAAAATTGCATTATATTTCAATTTAAATATAAAATACTATATTATTATATACACATTTTAGACAAACATATTAACTCCGTTCAGAATCGTTATTCGTATACAATGATATCTCTCATTGCATTCAAATTTAACAAATCCATTATAATAATGACCTATCCTTTAAACGAGGTGCACTCCACCCCAACTGTACAGCAAAGCGAGGCCCATCCGTTCTATTTATTATTAAATCAACTCAGGAATAAATGTTCACACTCATATAAAAGTATTTATTTCATTATACATCTTGTGAGTTATACGTGATTGACGAGAAATTATAATTCTGCGATACATTAAAATATCTGTGTACTGTTCCAAGTGTTACTTCCTAATAAAATACCATTTCAAAGTGAAAGTATAATATTTTTAACTTTTAAGACTCGTTTGTGTGCGTTTGAACACCGTCAGAACTCGTGTTACAATTAACCTGTATAGTTCTATTCATTTCCTCAAATTAAATAATGGAAATGGTACAACAATAAACAAAGAACTGCGTTAATTAATATTATACTATAATTAGTACGTTTGTTTTATTTTAAAATCATGAAGATGAAGTTTTTACGACTAGTGAAATTAATAATCATTGTTTTTTTTACATTTTTATTCAGATAAACATAAATTTATACTTGTGTTAAGAATATTATGTCACTCTAAGCTCAGTCCCTATTTTAGTGTTAATCTCGATAGATTCGTAATCATTTTTTACCTAGTGCATTTGAAATTTGGTAAAAAAATTATGAAAGTTTATTAAAATATTGTAATTTGAATATAATTTGAATATATAAATTTAAGTATTTCATTGTTAACGTGCATCAATGAAAATCTGTGAATAATTATTAATTTTTCAATGGGTATCCTATAGCTACTTATACGGTTATTGTTTTGGGTTCAGTTTACATTAATTTAATTCAGGGCCATCAAATAATTACACTTTTTTATGCATAACGTACTAATATGATATGTAGGGTTTGGAAATTATAGGAACCCAAAAATGGCAAAATATATATGCAAACATGCACGAAAAATCATAAAATATTTCATGGAAAACTGTGAAATATGCAAAAAAAAATATGTATTTATTTGTTAAAAGTTTATTAATTATTTATTAAAATACACGAAAAAAATTGTAAAAACAATTAATGTCGGTAAATTCATAGTAGACAATAACAAAATATAATAATAATTAATAATCACGACAAATAATATTAAGTTATATATGACGAACGTTTTCAGCGTTATTAGCGTTATGTTGTGCAACATTATTTAAAATAAATTGGTTCAGAATGAAAAAACATAATTTTTTTTAGAAAATATTAAATTTGTGAAAATCGATGAAATATGCACTTTTTTTCTAAAATTATCGAAAAATGCAAAATATGTATTTGAGTTCTCAATTTTTAAACTCAACATTGTATAGTTCGGATTTCCAGCTTGGTTTATTATAGATCGAGAGCATACAGAATAATATGCAACTTCTATGACTTCCGAACTCTAATTATATATATAGTGTATAATAAATGTCAACTATACAATAAAATATAAATGTATAGTGGATAGAATGTAAAGATTATACATTTATAGCACATAAGTTTTAATATATTGGAACGTATTAATACGTCATTATTCAAATCCAGTCCAGAGTTTAAAGATTTTAAATCTATGTTTACAAACAAATGTATACCTCTGCAGATCATCTGATTATTATGTGTCTTCTTTTCAGATGTTACAGAATCGGAGGCCTTCCTTGACTACGTTAAAGAAATGAGATCGATATATGCTGGAGTTGAAAACAGAGTCAAAATATTAAAATAAACCCGAATCAATCTGTTTGTATTCGACACAATAATCAATAGGGTATATGGGCTTCTATAATCTAATTTATTAGTTATTCGAAAGAATATATTAATCATTTCATATAATAATATAATATACAGTGTTTATATTTATATACTTAAACATAACTTAACCATACAATTAATAAACGCGCACTATTATTACATTTCGTGTTCGCTTTATTTACATTTGATCCCAGTGCACAGTACTGTGACCTATTTTATTATACATTACAAGAATACATGACGTGCAATATGATATGGAAGATAATATTATATTGAAATAGATTATAATAATTATTCTGAAGTAAAAATACCTCTCTGAGGCGTATTTAACACTTCCAAACATGCATGAATATTTTACTCGTAAATCCCGAGAAGACTTGTAATGATCAATACTCAATATTCAAACACTAAGTCCCCACTAATGCGATGATCCGTTAACGAGCGCGTTGAAATTATATTTTACCATTGTAATTATGATACATACCACCACATGGTACGGGACCGTGCTTAGATATTATATTGATATGCGGATGATCATTAAACATGCTCGAAATAGTTGAACATTAAACCGTGGTTTACCGGTAAAACTAGAACCGTCGAAGAAATTACGCATATATTTATTGCTTACATTGTGTTTGCGTATGCTCGTTAGTTGATAACAGTATGCTCGTGAAGTCGTAAATAATTAGTGAATTAAGATAAATAGCAGCGCATATTACTCTACGGGTAAGAAATTAATGTTAGCCGTGTAAATGGTCTAAAGTTAAGAGGGGGGGGGGAGCGTTGCAATAGGAATAGGTCCCCTCGACTTCTCATAGCACTAAAAAAACGTTCCCGTCTAAAATGTCGGGAAGCTTAAAATTGTTCGATTGAAATATTGACAGTCCACGCATTTAAATTTACGATAAATAGTAATTTATACGGTAAAATGTTTAATAAATATTCGTTTTATACAATAACATAATAAATTATACAACTATTCACTATTCACGTTTCGGCCGTAGCTCATAATGCTGATTAACAATGTTTTACGAACAATAACCTACTCGCGTATTAATCATTTATTATACATTTTATGTACGCATAAATAATTAGTATCGCATTAAGTAAAGCGGTTAAAAACGGAATAGGGATCAAGGTCTCACCCTACGTGTTTTTGCCACTTTAAGCTTTGATCGTATGTAACACACACGGTGCACTCGACGTGAACTCAAAGAAACGGTGTAGACATATTAATATATTATATAGGTGTATTAATATTTAAACGTGTACCTATATTATACAATATATGTTTAAACGTCGACACGTTTTGTTTGCGATCGGCTAGAAGTTTTTCCGTGCCCGTATTTACGTACAGTAAATATTTAATAACGATATAAACCATCTCCGAAGTATACTGTACAGTTTTCATCGCGATAACGTCGTCGTCGCCCTCAGTATTTATAAAATATATAGGTACAATATGCACCTGCATATTATACGACTGCAATACAACGGTGCGTACACAACCGAGAATAATACTGTTTCAAGCAGCCTTTCCGCGTACGGTTTCGCGACCAACGATGACGTGCTGCTACAGTTGGTTTTATCGGTAAGTACGAATGTATCTTGTCTATTTTGTCTTGTCCAGTCGAATTGAATACTGAAGCCAAGTCGAATATTTAATATACACATGTCTTACATGTTTGCCTCTTTTCCAACATAAAAAATCGCGTTGCACGCGAATCGCGCCCAAGGAAAAGAAAATCCTATAGGCAGCACAAACATAATAATTAGACACTATATTTTTGGTCATTGAACATTCAGTGTGTCTACGATATTATCGTACAGATTTATCGGCACGAGTCATGTCACACTACGACACTTGTTTATCAAAATATATATGTACTATGTAATTTTCCCACCCACTGGCCCATTGTTACACCTGCAGAGTATAATGACAAAAACAGTTGTATTAAACCGGCCGGTACTCGGTAAATTTCTTCTTTTTTTTTATTCATCGCATCCAAATGCTTTTGAAAACCGCGACTTTTATTTGTATTAATTTTTTCTAATTGTTTGTATTATTCGAACTGCGGGTACTCGTTGTCGTATGTCGTACAACAAAAGCATATAGGTACCTACGGCGCATGCGGTAAATGTTCCAAATCCTTTCGTTCGACGGGTGCGCGTGGAAAATAATATAATATTATGATATTATTGTTGTGCGTGTGTGATGCAGGTAGCCGCGCGCACACGTTTCCGGACCTAAATATACTATATTATACACATATGCGTGTGGATTTTTATCAACCTTACGCGATCGCACTTGCAACGCCGAGACGACTATATATGTATATGAATACAATGCACATTATCTGCGCGCAAATGTTGCCCGGGGTCGAGATTTTCGTATAAAGCCCACAGGTGCGTCCTTTGGTCGGACAAAAGACGTATTTTACATGTGCACAATGGCGTAATCGTACACGTAGATATATTTTAGACGTAGATATATATATAGAACATGAGAGATATGCGCGCACGTACGCCGTTCATCGGGGATTTTACACGTATATAGAGGCGAAGAAACGCGTCTGAGTGTATTATACATCATACTACGTAGTTACATGTCACGCACTACGGTTATCGCAAGATTTTCGCGTCGAAACCCGCACGCGCTTGTTCTGCGAACGAATAATTCGAATCGGACGGAACACTAGACGTTTTTTATTTTTATTTATTTATTTATTTTTTTTTTTTTTTACGACGAAATATATCTGCAATTATACTATCGATATTATATTATGCGATGTATGTGCGAGGCGCGGAACCTAGGTTATAGGTTAAATATCATTATATACATTTATACTAGTTACCTAACTGCTGTAGCCTACGCAGCCGTATTATATTATGTATTTGATTGTTTTATTTTATTTTTTTCTTAAATTAATATCGAAAAGATTACTAGGCCTCACTGAAAAAATCTCGTGTGGAGGCCCAGGGTTATCTTATAGATTACAAATATTTCTTATTGTTTTAGGTACCTACATATTACATTTGTATACAGAGACAAATAAGGAGTTTTTCATTAATAAATCACATAAATTATTTCAATAATATTACAAGCGTTATTTTAACGTATGTTACATATAATATTAAGTTTTAAACACATCATATTCATATCAGAGTTAGTGAGTATTTGATCGTATTCTTTTATTTTATTTTTTTATTCTACTGCGTAAAAGTTTAAGTAAAACCTCACTGTATCCTTTAATAGTATATTTTATTATTACTATTATTATTATTATTATTATTATTATCATTGTTCGATGTGGACCGAAAATCCATAGCAACATTGAGTATAATCGTATTTCATTTTTTACTCGTATTATACTTTTGCGCAAAAAATAAAATACCTAATAATAATGTTCAATACAAAAAACACGGCATAAAACGCAATTAAAAGTTCGGAAGAAAAAAAGCTATTTGATTACTCATCTCTTAAACATGAATACGTATTCGTTATTTTTACAAAAAAAATTCCTGATTGATTGTTAAACTTTTACAAAGTAACAATAAGTAACTGGCCAGAAAGAATATAATGCTGCAGTGTGCAGGTACCATCTCTTGATGTTTTTAATTAATTAAAATAATTTTTATCGAAATGATTGAAGTTCTGTCATGAGTAAAGCATATATATATATATATATATATATGTGTGTGTGTGTAATATGTTCTTCATATTGATCTCAAAATATCAGACTGAGTGTTTAAGTGTATGTTATTACTTAGTAGGTAGTATGTATTTACTATTGATACTGTTAATATTTCCGAGTCTACATAGCAAACAGAAAAAAAGATTGCCAAATGTTTTGTAGGTACAACATTTTTATTTACACAAAAATATTAATCAAAAGATTGTTTCCGGTGCGACTTTGGTTTATTTACCCGATACCGTTCACTCCGTATAGAAAATTATTCGAACGAAGAGTTATCAAACTGTTATTTAACAATTTAATTAACCCTAAATATTTAATAACTAAATCAAATTGTTTGTATTTCTCTTATTCTTTGTCTAGCTCTTATTACTCGTTTTGTAAGAATACCCACTAATTGTTGCTATTTTCATTACCTATATATACGCAAATATTATAATTTATTACACAATAGTACAATATTATGTCAAACAATATGTAATAATTTGTAACTGAAACTATACAATGTAATATTATATTATACCCTGTTCATTATTAATTTGGTGCACTATTCTTGTTGGTTACATTTGTAAACAAGAAAATTTATTGTAACATTGATGAATTACAATTCTCATCGAAAATGATATCTGCATGAAACTTAATAGTTGAACAATAGAAAAAGTGCATTATTGCTTTTTTAATGATTTTATTGATTGACCGATAAAGTATGATATATATTTTTAGCAAATTCACTGTTCACAAAAATAATCACTAATTAGTAATTTGTATCTGAATGGAAATTAAAAAAATGATCAATGCGCCTTGTGTAAAATGCGAACTGTGTATACGTATATACCGTCGCATAATATATAATATAGAACCGTCCAAGATAATCAAAATACAACAATTACTAGAATAATGAATGCCGTCTAGACAGTAATAATACCTACTTTAATTGAAATATTATGCATTGACGTATAAAATATGTTAATTTATTTATTGATTATTGTTATATTTTACTCATGTAATAATAATAATAATAATAATAATAATAATAATAATAATAAAATAATGTATAATGGGTGTATTTATTTCAACATCAATCTCTCAAAGTTTATGGACATGTAATAATTATTATAATAACTTGCGATAACTTTATTATTCGTGATGAATTCCTCGAATTTTAATGCAAAACAGGAGTAAAATATTGTTTTAGACAGCCTTAGTTTTGCCTTTAGCCTTCACTGCAAATCTGCTACACTGCAAATGATCGTCATGTATCTAAGCACCTTTAAACTTTCAATATTATTATAAATTAAAATAGGTTGATGACGTGTTCGTCAATTAGACGTACAGCAACTATAGTTAACGTCTTCACGTTGACAGTTTCGTCCGAACACGTCATGTTGTCGGATCTATACTTTGATGCATGCATTTGACTTTGTTTTGATCACGGTAGAATATAATCAACTCACACGCGCGCGACCGATTTTAATATTTGTATGCGCGCACATGCCATTATATTATTTTCGATACCATGCATAGATCTAGTGTTTAATTGAAAATAATTATTTTATTAGATATTGTCAAATTCACTTGTTATAAAAACCATTGTAAATAACATTCTAATTTTAAAATAAAAATTTAGTTAAATGTGGAATCCTTTGAGTTACGACCTTAAAGGATTTTTGAAATTCTAATAAAATGGAACTCTATACCTAATACAAAACTCTGATACATAGTTATCACGTCGGGATCATGTACGGGATATGGATATCACAATACATCCTTATGAACGGTATACATACGCGCATTGAGCGCATAACTTATATTAACATACATTTATTATTTATGCATTACACCGTGTCTCCATAACATGTCTACAAAATTACGCAGTTATCAAGCGCAAGTGTTGTCGGATTTTACTCGTCACTGACTTTTGGGGAAAATTGGTTTTACACCAATAGTGTTGCAGTGGTGTATTTCCCAATAAACAAAGTAGGTAAGCACAGCATGCTTACAGCGGCAATATTTCAGGGGCGGCAAATTTTCGTTGTGTTTTTATTCTTTTAGAAATGTGTATAGGTTTTGAAATATATTATGTGAAACAAATTTTTTTACTGTAAATACAAGTTTAGCAAATAATTTAAAAACTGAAGAATATAAGTATGATACAGTAAGAACTAAAAAACGTAAATTTCAAGCAGATGATACTAGGGAAAATGAAGTTTATATGACTGGACGAGAACAATTTAAAGTAGAAATATACTTTACAATTTTAGATCGATTGAAAAGTGAATTAGAAAAGAGATGTGTTGCTTGTAATAACATTTTTGAAAAGTTTAATTTTTTGGTTAATTTAAATAAACTTTTATCTGAAGAAATTATACTTAAAGCTTATTAACTTCAACGATTTTATCATGACGATTTACAGAAATCCTTTTCTTTTGAAAGTATTCATTTTAAATCTTACCTTATAAATGTTACTATAAAAAATAAAAATAATTTTAGCTTCATTGAACTATCACGACTTATTCGCAGTCAAAATTTACAAACAATTTTCCCTAATATTGACATAGCATTACGTATGTTATTATGCATGTCAATTAGTAATTGTTCTTCTGAGCGACCATTTTCAACATTAAAGCGTATCAAGAACTATTTAAGGTCTAGCATGGAAGAGGATAGATTAAACTCTTTGAGTTTATTAGCAATAGAGACAGAACTAGTGAATGAAATTGACTTCGATGAAATGTTAAACGATTTTGCAGCTCAGAAATTACGCCGAAAGCCATTGATAGTAGATTAATAGTTTTTTTTATTATTATTTAAGTGCTAAAAATGTATAATCCGACAGCATAGTTTTTTTTTTTTTTTTAAAAAAGTGAACACAGTTTAATACAATTTTCATATCATATTTATATAATTTTATAACATATCTACAACATGTCAACATGTATCTTTTAACAATAGTGTTTCATTATAATTTAATGTATTTAACAATAACAAAAGTTCTACTGAACAAATTTAGATATATTTAATTATTTATATGAAAAGGCAGCAATTTTTTTGTGCTTACAGCGGCACAGTAGTTAAATCCGGCACTGTAGTGTTGTTATTTCGCTACTTAATACATGAATACACCTATTGGCTACTGCGTACATGCAGTATAATCGATAATTAAATGTTTCTGCGTTATTATAATAGTCCAATTCAAAATTGTATTGACAAAATATTAATAATGAAATGTCTTATCTTTTATTTTTGTATTATATAATTTCATCCGTTTTAATTATGAACGAAATCAACTTATCTGTATAAAAAATATATATAATGTGCGTTTAATCCAAAATAAATGAACCAGGTCTGTTTTAAAGTTGAAAAGCAATATGATTTACATCCTTGTATTTAATTAATGATGTTTCTCGCCAAAGCTGGATATGACGTGTATATAATAATGCATTTTGTTATAATAGAATATAATTATTTGTCAAGATATTCCAATGCAGATTTCCATGCAAATATCCATATATTTTTTAAAACCTGGTGTTTTTATGCACAATAATACCTATATCATTTTTCCAAAAAACCACCTTATATATAATGTTTTATATTGAAAGTAGACAATTTCTCTATAATTTTTTATTGTTCCTTAGGTACGCTCATAGGTGGCACCGAGAAAATCGAAAAATAACGTGTTCAATAGAACCATAATATATAGTACTCTGAGCCTAATTTACTATCTGAACAATTGTTGCGTGAAGCTTTTAATGAGGGTTTTACAACTCGAAAGATTTTTACGAAAAAATAATTTAAAATACCTCTGTCAAACTAATACTTTCATCACTTTACTTTATAATAATATCAGATATCATGGGAGTGTATCATTGAGGGTTTCAGTGTTTAACTATTCAAAAAATTGTTTACAGAAAAGAATAAAATAAAACACCACTGTAAAACCAATACTTTCACAATTTTACTCTATAAAAATATAAAATGTCTTCCGAGTATATCATGTAGTATTAAACGAAAATACAACTATCAAAAAGAGAAAAAAGAACTAAAACAATTTACACGTGAACGAAATATTTTAATGAGGATAATGCTTGGAAGTGGGTACCTACCAAGTAAAAATGTCTGCACTACTCAGATTAATGTACTATATAATAATAAATATTTCATTTGTATATCCCATGTAACCGTGGAAACGCGAGCCACTAACCAACCTGTATAGTATATACGATATTACTTAAATTCATTAGATACCTGTGAAAACGAATCGTTAGTACCCTGAACGAACAATAAATAAAAAATTAAAATTAAAACTGACAAAAATAAACATATTTTTTATTCAAAACATTATTATGTATAAGTAGTATTCTATATATAGATACTAATCCTATAAAAAAACTAACCTAACCGTAGAACTAAAACAATCCCTATTTACAAGAATTTGGTAAAATTGGTAGTATGTCACAAGTCGTAACTAAAATAAGAAACGAATACAAAAATAATTGATTTTCTTGTAAGAATTCATGATTTTTATTTCAACATGGATTGAAAATAATATTTTTTAAAAAGCTGTGAAATTATATTTGATGTCTAGTTCTAACAGATGCAGTGAAACCATATTATATATACTATTATGTAGTCAACACGTTTTCGGTTGTTTAAAAGTGCTAAATCCCATGTGCCACGTGCCCTTAACGTCATGCATTTCCTAGATTTATTCTGAACAAATTTCAACATTTGTCTAGGTTTATATCTCAATAAGAGTAGGTCAAAATATGTTTAACTGCCTCCGAAATGATCAACAATTATTATAAGAACAATGGTGGAGTATTATGTACGGATTATTAAAAGGTAATTAATATGTTGAAATTGAATTTTTGTTTTGGTATAATTTTTAAGCAGTGGAAACGAGAAATATACTGGAGGTACCCATAAGCAGTTAGTTAATACCACATATCGCGGTGAAGAGGTAGTCGATAAATAGCGGTTAAACTGTTATCATCCATTCATCTTCAAGTCTACTCTAGATCGATTTTCCTATTTTTTTTGATTTTGTCCCCCAATATTTCACAAAATAAAATTAAACAAATTGAAAACATAAAAATCAACCATCGTTCATCTCTGGGTATGTTATGTACAAAATGTAAAAAATGTGAGAGAGTCGATCGAAAGAAGACTTCACAACGAATTCAAATCAGTTTTTAAAATTTTTATCGCATTGGTTAATCGAACGGTACGTTGGAAATAGAAAACGTCCTAAAATTCCTATGTTGCGCGTGTGATGATAAACAGGGACAGAAAATCGCGGTTTACATTTAATGAACATTTACGCCGTGGTCGAGTTGCGAGTTCATTTTTCGACAACTCGAAATCGTACGCAACCGTCAAGTTCGGTCTCACCTCCGGACCTCCGGGAGCGCGGCGCAGTGTATTATAATAGCGTACGGGTATAATATGCGTACGCGCGGAAGAGACCAATCACGTAAATATTTCAAACGTGAACGTCGCATAGGTATAACATTACAGTATTATGTATATAATATTATGCGCGCGTACAATGAGTAACGACATGTACGCGATTATATTACATACACCATTACGTATATACATTATAATATTATATATACCGTCCTACACACGGTTCGCGGTTAAATGGCGCATAACGGAATCTCGTATAATAGTAATAAAAAAGTATACGTACGCATTACGGGTGAACGCAGGGTACATGTGTGTGTGTGTGTGTGTGTGTGTGTGTGAGTGTGTGCAGGCGTTTGGTCGCATATTGTACAGTACGCAAGCGCACGCGTACACACACACACACACACACACACACACACACACTCGTATATATTATTGCAAAGTGCACAGACACGCGCGCGTGTATACGTATAATTCGGTATAGGTGTGGTATACATATATAAATATACATACGTGGTATATAAATAGGTGCATGTACACACTCGTGAGTGCGCGCCCACCCGCCTTCCAGCGTCACACACCCGCCGCCGCTGCCGCCACCGCCAACATCTGCACGCGTGTTATATTATTATTATTATTATTAGTAAATAACGGCGGCGGCGCGTGCTGTTCCCCGTTGCACGCACGCACCGGCAATATATCTGTCGTGCACGCACGCGTACATAACGCCGGCGGCCCGGTGGTGCGCTGCCGCCGGTATTGTTCCTAGACGGCGGCGGCACGTCGTCGATCGGCGCAGCAGCAGCAGCAGCAGCAGCAGCAACGGCACCAGCAGCAGATGTTCCCGGGGTGGAGGACTACGTGTACGTATTATATACCTATACGGCGACGCACCGGCACAGCAGCAGCAGCAGCACACGACAACCGGCCCCCTTCCGTGAGTCACCTGCGCCGCGTTAAGGGTGCCTCTTGTTGGTGAGCGGGTGAACGAGCGGTGGGGTGGCGGCGTACGCGCGCGCGCAGTGATTGAATTATTCGGGTTTTGCGCACACATGCCGTGTATAATAATAATAATAATAATAATAGTATATGCATTCATAAAAGGGGGCACCCCTCGAGCGCAGACGTCGTCATCCCCGGCCACCCCCCAACCTCGGCGCTTACCACATCGTCTGCGAGTGACGGCCGGGGGGGGGACCGTCAGTGGACGTCGTCGTGGTCGTTGTATATATATATATATATATATATATTGCCGCGGTGTGAATTCCGTTCGCGTATACGGTTCGCTGTGCCCCCTTCCGATACTACCCGCCCCTCCCGCCCGCCATCACCACCACCATTCCCCAGCCACGGTTACCTTACCGTTTACGCGCGCGCGCTTGTACACACACACACAAACGCGCGCGCGCACGCACACACATACACACACACACACACACACACACACACAAAGACACACATACACATACACACACACACACACACATGCGCACAATAATAATGTACCGTATATACGTGCGTACACGTCGAGTGCGTCGCGCGAGTCTATACAATAAAAGCGTACGTGTGCGAACCACCTGCCGCCGCCGCACATCGAACCACCCAAAAGGTTCGCGAGCAATCGTAATGCATCTGCAAGCCTCACCGCCGCCGCAACGGTAGCGCACACACACCTACACACGTGCACACACGCACCCCTCGTATAGTTTTGCTAGCCGCATCGTCCGATTTCTCTCTCTCTCTCTCTCTCTCTCTCTCTCACTCTCTCTCTCTCTCTGTCTCTGTCTTTCCATATTTCTTTTATTATTATAATATATTATTTGTATACCTCGTCCGTTTTTATAACTGTCTTCTCTGGACCCCAAGACTCGTACAATGACGAACACGTCTTGCCGCGCTGAGATCTATAGCCCCGTATATTATATTAGATATAGTAAAAATATGACCACTGGTATTATATTGTGTGCGCGCGACCGCGAGGGAAATAATATAATAACAATAATCATAATAATCATAATAAAAGAGTATTAGGAAAAACGACTTGATGGCCATTCCACGTCAACTGCAGCAGCAGATTACCAGCCGGCCGTTTATAGGCCGTTGCGATTCACTGTCCAACGATGCGACGCGAATGAAGTTTTAAGTGCGCTCCGCGACATGCATTTTTCACGTAACTCACCTGTACGTGGTACCCTCTCTCGGCAAATCTCGACGTGTTCGAATATGTTTTAGATTCTGAATGGAGTGATGGAATCTATTGATTTTACAATGATGTGTGTGTTTTTTTTTTTCTTGTGTCTGACAACAACTTTTTTTGCAGTAAAAATGCTTTGATTTGCTTATACAGCAACTTTTCTGAAAGGAAAGTGAATGTAGATGGTACTCGGGCAAGTCAAAAAAGCGAGGCCCACCCGTTCTTTTTTTCAATATTATACTATAATAACATGATACGGTAGAAACCGTTTTCGACGACGAATCGGTTTGTAAAACCGAGCCTGCGTCGACGTATAAGATGACTTTTATCCAGAAAAAACATAACCGATGAAATTACAAGTAATACACATGTCTCATTGTTATAATCGGTTTTGACGTTCTCACTCGAGAATTTTCAAAGAGTCTGGAAATTAACTCCACACATGTTTCGAAACTGTTTCCGTATAATATTTTGAAACTGTGTGTGCAGTATAATATATACAATAGATATAATATAATGATAGTATTTTTAACTATTGAATAAAAAAACAAAATACGCAGAACATATTATTTACCCCCAATAACATCCGGGAAAAATCATCTTCTCATAGGAGTTTTTAGATTTTTTTGATTTTATTAAGCATGACATTTTTATGATGTTATGGTGATTTGAGTTAAAAATATTGTTAAACAGTAAATCTAAAAAGCATAAATTATTTTGTTTTTTTATACAATATATAAAATCTGACACTAACAACGACATGCGTGCGTTGTCCACCACGATCATTATTGGTATTTTTCCCGAATGTATGTTGTAATCTTGTCGGCAATGAGAAAGCTTTTTTGCCCGTTTTACAGTTTGCAATCGATTTTTGTAATTTGCGCAGCACGCCCAGTGCGTTATTTCGGAACTTATTTGCATAAAATTATATCGGTAAGTTTATTCATAATAGATGTATCTGCGGTGATTCCTTCAATCGTGTTTACCACATTAATTATATGGAGTTCAAAAAATTGATCTAGATGAACAAGGACAATATACTTGTACATTAACAATAGAATAATAGTTGGATAGTTTGACAATATTATGTTTACACTTGAACAAGGATATTATTTAACACCGGAAAAATATGTACTCATAAATATTGTTTGACTAGGTATACACAATTACCCTAACTAAATTACCAGCATTTCAGATTTTCGAGTAGGATAAAATTCAATTAAAATTTATTGTCAATACAATATAATATGCTTACATGGTTGCACGGAATATCATTGCATAACTTACTGTAACTATACTCGAATATTATGTCTATGAATGTAACAAATAAAAAAAAATGGTTTTCCGCTCGACAAGGTCGCCCTTGAGTATAATAATAATAATTATAATTATTACATCCTTAATAAAAAAAATATGCTTATAAAACGTTAGTACTAGGTTCGTTTTATTATTATTATTTTTTTTTTTTGGTTTAAAAAAAGGGAAACCATTTTAGGGGACGAGATCCCTCTCACCAGCAGCTGTATTCCATATGAGCCGCGCACAGATTTTTTCGCTCTCTCTGCAGTGTGTTTGTATCGTCATCCATACACTATAGCGACGCGTCATGTGCACTGCACAAAACAGAATAAAGCATATTTATCATTGGCACATAAATTATAATAATATATTAAAGTAATAACTTATATACTTACCGTGTTTTTTTATTCCTACTAAAACGATGGTGAATCATCGAATCTACTATAGACTAAGAACCTCATCTCTAGATTCTAACTGATAAACAACAAAATATGTGTACCTAATTGTCAACTTGCTATATATTTATATTACAATGTACTTTGTATATGATGTAATATTGTAATGTGGAAACGTGTTGCATATCATGAATTGCGCAACACATCAACACTAATACATAAGTATTAAATAAAACAATCTACCCCCAGCATGACGGCAGGATTTTACATATTCAAAATATACTATTTTAAACGTACCTACACGTTTTCTCCCGAAACCGATAGACGTGAATACGGATACACCAAATACAAGGGTGTTTCAGGATGATTCAATATATATTATAACTATAGTTTTATTCAATATTTTTCACTTTTTTTCGATAAGTTATATTGTATAGCAGTCAATTAAAAATGTATTAAACATTTATTTTTATTTTCGAAACCCAAATTCTCAAATTCAAACTTTGTTCAATTATTAAAAAAAGCCATTTTGTCACACGGATTTTTAGAAAAATGTTGATACTTAAAACCCTAATAAAGGTTTATTCATTCATTTTCTACAATGTTTCTGAGTTTGAGAAAAAGTTAACAATAATATTGTAAATTATATATCATCATTAAGTTACAAAGAATTTCATTTAATCTTGATAGAACGTACAATAACCGTACGATTATTTTAGTTATTAAATTTAAATTTTTAAAAAGTTTAAAAATCATAATAAATTAATTATCAAACTTTAGTAAAATATTTAAGTACAATAACTATTCTAATAAATCCAGTTTACAAAATGGCTATTTTGATATTTTTTTTTAAAGAGTAAAATAAAATTTTATATTTTCAAATTTGAGTTCCAGGTAAGTAAAAAAATATTTTATAACGAATTGTTGTTACGCACTACTATATAATAAAAAAAAAAAACAAATAAAATCAAATAACAATGGATAGAACAAAAGTTATTGCATTAATTAAATCATCCTGAAACACTTTGTATAATATACAAATTACATATAGTATTTACTAATTGATATAAAATGTATGGATTAACGTAGTTTTTAGAAGAATAGGTACGCCAAGTATTAATAACACATCACAGTTTGCCAAACAAACAATACGATACAACGCGCATATATAATATTACCTATATGATATTGTTGTAACATTAATTCATATTTTATCTTATTAACTATACATGATCAAGGCCGAATTCAGGGGGAGCAATGGTCCATAGTGTTGCCTCTAGCGGCAATTTTTTAAGGGTGGCAAATTTTAAAACTAGTTTTACGAATATTATATTATGTAACAATGTACATAACATTCCTCAAGGTTTGGAGGAGGCGTTTCAATTTTGTTGCCCCAGGGAGGCGAAATTCTAAATACGTACATAATAATATTATATAGGTAGTATCCGGCGATGGCACTGCTGCACATTTCGTAACGTTTAAAACCCCTACATCACGGTGGTTGCGTGTCATATGTACACTAAATTTCCATTTCTACGCGTGCCACCAGTTGAGCTTCGGGCGGACCCGTCAAACCGCGATCAATGCACAGCCAACTATAACTTCGGTGCGGGGGTGCGGAAGTCCGGCTAACTGCAGCAGGTACGTATAAAGATGATGATCGGAACGACCGTGGTGGCGTCTCGTATGCGCGATCGTTTCCGGCAATCCGAATACGCAATATTTTTGCATAACCATCGTGATAGTATCGGGTGTATAGGTGCGCAGCGCGTGCAGCATCTACATACGGCAGTAATATTACACTGCGCGCAGATGGTCTTACACCGTTGAAGTTCGGTACACGCGAAACGGTATTATTTCACGACGAGCGCACACTATGCCTATATTATATCATTACAACATGTGCACATCCGAGTGCAGTGGCGCCAAAGTGTTAAAAATTTACATCAAACATCAAACGGCCCACCACAATCCTCCGACATTTTTTTTTTTTTTTTAACATAACGATTTAACCATATAAGTATCTTTATTTCGTTGTCGAACAAATATAAACGAATGCGTTTTATTTTTTTTTTTTTTACTCTGATCTGGTTGTAAATAGGTAAACACGTGCACGATACATATACTGAGCGCCGATTGATTCACGTGTATAATAACATATCTTGAAAGTTTCATGATTTATTCGTTTATTATGATTAAACGAACAACTAACAAGTCGTCCTATTACAATAAGAATGCAAAAGATAACATAAAATAAATACAGAGAATGTAATGGCTAAAGCAGTGAAGTTAATGCATTTTCTTTTTTCCTTTTTTTCCAGATCCTTATAATATAATATATTCATAAATTCATTGCTCAGTGAGCTTAAAATATTTTTTTTATTTTCAGCATAAATTCAACACTGCTTTTCATCATTTTGAAAATATTTTACTTCATTTTGTTATTTAAACTGTCGACATAATATTCGACTTATTTTTTTTTTTTTTTACTACCTCATATAATATTTCATTTTATTTTATCATAATTGGATTTTTTTCATAATTCTAGACGCAATTTGTAGTATAAATTTCAATGCAATAAACGCAGACGAAAATACCAACTTAGTGTATTTTTATAATGACTATACTGCCCTAGTAATGAGTCACTAATGATATTTATGCGGATCCTGGACTTTTGATGACATTACATTACCACAATATTATACAATTTTAGCAACTATAAAGATATACACGCGAGATTCTTGTCGAAACTTTCTTGTTCTTTTCTTAGAACTTATTTTCCCAGAAACCGCTGTAGTACCGCTTCACCACGGGGTTTAGCGTTTACGAGCACTCTAAATGTAATAATATATATTTTAAAATCGTGTTGTAGGTACAGAAAACGAATCACTGGGTCTATGTTGATATGCTTTTCGCGGAAAAACATTTCATTCAGAACGTCTGGAACGTGCATCAGTGACGAGCTCCAAATCGCGTGTACGTTTACACTCGTTCAATACGTTTGAACAGTATATTGCATATTATACAATCAATACGTAAGAAACGCGTGTATTATACGCAACGGCCGTATTAAGCGGCGATACCGAAGTTTGTTTTTTATAATATTATGTTCAACAACGGCGTAATAATAAATATTGTTTCGATAAAATATGCAATAACGCAAGGCACGCGCCCCCGTGGCATACAACACTCGGTGCGATCAATTTATTTTGAAATTCTCGTCGGTCAACGCTGGGACGGTTTGTCATTGTCACGGAGTCGAGTTTTTCATCGCCTACGGTTCGCGGATAATATACGACAACGGTGTAAAACAAGCGCAGCGCCGCCGTTCCATCCGCGGTAAAAATACATGTATGTATACGTGCACACAATATCGGATCATTCCCCGCTCTTTCCGCCACACCGTGCTGTATAATATTATAATGTTGTCGGGAGGAGAAAAGAAAAGGCCGGAATACCGCGCGTACATATCATTTATAAATCCTTGCTGGTTACGTTTGTTAATTTGGGCGGTGGAATTTAACTTGGGGGAATTTAACCGCTAGTTTACGAAGGGGAAAGCGTATAAATATCAGCTTACCTTTTATACGAATTGCTCGAACCCTCCTAGATGCATATTGCATGCTGCACTATAAGTGAACGTGCTATGCTACGCCGTGTACTCGGATAATGTGCTGTATGCCTAATGTATAAACACATATCAAAACAGCTGCTACGCCGAGCGTAAAAAGATCACCTTTTCTTTCCGTTTGTATATGATATTATAAACAAATTATATTATATATATATATATATATATACGATTCATTTTGTTTGGATATTTTTTTCTTAACTTGATATTTTTCCATCGTTTTTTTCAATATCGATCGTGTTGCTAGTTTTATAGGCGTTATATAGAAAATCTGTTGGTTATAAATTATGTGTCTTGTGTTTATAATGTACGTAACGGCCCACCATACTTTTGAATAATTAACTTTCATATAAAATCGATTCTTTTGACACGTGTATAATACGTTCACTCGCGTTTGAACCGCATGCATTGTACTAAAAATGTTTTATTAGTAACGTTATGTATGCGGAAAATATTTAAATTAAAACTGCTTTAAATATAATTTACACATTTAGTCTTGTAGGTGAATTCAAAAGGTCAATTATTGAATTTCTCAACAGTTTTTCAAATAAACCTTTACGGGATACCGGTTTTTGACTGCAGTATTTTTTTTTTTTTGTCTTGAATCAAAAATGAATAATTGACTTGACATTTTTGTGTGTATCAAATAATATAATTTCGCTTCAAAACCGGTAAAATATAACTTGACTATAAAACGAACGGAAATATTATAATGACAATAAATAGTCAATGTATCGAATTATAAAATCAAATGATTTATCAATTCAGTGTCTTAAATATGTGTTGACTATTATAATAGTAACATCATGACCTGAATTTATGAAATCGACTTATCACCGTACCAATAAGACAATAAGTTATTTAATAATAATCATTATAGATACTAATATTTGCCGTACAATACACAAAATAAATATTAACAAGTATAGAAGAAATATTTTTGACATATTTATTCGATCAAGAATTTTAACCAATATAGTTTTTAACCCCATTTCCCATACGCAACGCACTTGATGTCGATAATATACAGTTACAGGCTATATAATAATAACTTTATAATCGGTGGTAATTTTACGTGCGTGCACACGTATATCGCATCGAATGGACGTCAAAATAATTCGTTGGAAAAGTTGTTTATTCCACACGAATGATGGTGCGTACTATGTTCGAGTAATTAATGACTAATGTCAAAATGTACTCCGAATGAACTGGATTTCCCTGTAGAGTTGTGAACAGATGGATGGTCATAACATAATATATAGTTAGATACTTTATATGTGTGCAAATAGTGTCATGTATACGAGGACAAGTAATAACGCACCCAACTGTAGAGCATAATTATTATAATATCAATATAAAGTCGCATCGTAACTCTGCTCTCTGTAACTAATACATACTGTTGATGCGGTTATTTAATATTATAATATACCTTATTTGCAGGGTTGTCGATTACATAGAATTTTTAAATAAAAACCATACGAAGAGTACGTTGCATTGCGCATTTACGCACGCACATGAATCAATTAAACATATTATTTTTGAAATTTAATTTTTTTTTTATTGCATAACAGCTCCGGCTAAATGATTAAGTGGTTCGATAATAATACACATCCATGTAGAGATAAATAAATAAATAAATTCAAACAGTAGTACGCCGAGTAATAAATAATAATTATAAACGCGATACAATTAATAAAATACAATAACTCGGGATAGAAACAGTATAGTTGACAAAAAAGTGTTACAGTTGAAGAATAACGAGTTTAAAGTCAATAAATTATTAATTGTAGTAACTAGTAATAACAATTTATTGTTATCACTTAATTGTTGTATTAATATTAAATACACTGAACAGTAACTGTTCTGACTTTCTGAGCGTTATTTGGCGTATATTTCAGATAAAAAACATATAATAATATAATATAATGATAAAGGCGGTAATTGATCGTGTTCAGCAAACACTGATCCGAACCGTGCGATTACTTGGTTCTCATCTTTAGCTGATCGCATACGGTTGATTAGTGTTTTGCTCCGCGAAAATATATCGTCTACTGTACTCGACCAAATTAAAAACTTTACGACAATGGAAATAATACGCGCACGCGTTCGGTAGCAATGATTATAATACCTACTCCGACTCGTCAGATTTTTGCACACAGACGATTTTCAATGGGTACAATAATAGAGTTGGCACAGAAACAACGATACATATTGATTTTGGAAATCAATAATGTGTTGCCCACACGAATCGTATGAGTATAGTAACACTGATGTATACCATAGAAAAAAAAGAACAATAATAGATTGCTAAAGAGATTGCGTTCGTAAAATACCTTATATGAATCAAGACGGGTACATAATCCGCGGATAACATAACAGGTGCATGATTTTAAATCCTTCACCAATTATTTAATATATACATAATGGGGTAAACGTTATTTGAAAACATTATTTTCTAACGTTTAAACAACGATTTACTATCTTAATTAATTGTAACAAAAACATTTTTCATTTTAGTAATAGATAATTTGTAATGCATATATTAAATTTAGGAAAGAGGGTGAGAAATAAAATCATTCATACTTTACGTTATATATTATATTTAAGGTATTCGATCAGTGGGGTATTAGACACGGGTCTATTTTATTAAAATATGTGAAACCCTCTCCAAGTAAAAATTGAAATTGCATTTATAATAATGTACGGCTAATATAATATACTATACAACTGTTGGTTTTAGGTAAAAAATAATTCGACTTTAAATCTGTGACAGTTTTCCCAAACATCTAATAATAATTAATCACTATAAATTCAATATTTCATTAAATATTCAATATTTCATTAAATTGATAGTCCATAGTAATTCAACCTACTTATGGTGATTTTTAATTTCTAAATTTATTTAAAAATTAGGTATTGTACTTATAATTTATTGAATATAAATTAAAATAATTTGTTAATCAATATTTTTTTTACTCTTATCATATAAATATTTTAAAGATTTTCACTTACTCGAAAGGATGGCAAGTGCGGAAAATCTTATGGGTAAAAATGCGTGCGTTTAACAGATATTTCTTGTTGGTAAAAATCTGTCGTTGTTGTTATCGGAATGAGAAAACGTTGTACTTGACTTACCTACTTATTTATATATTGTAGACTATATTATTGTAATGTAAGTATGTATATCATGAATCATGGGCTAATGGCTCAATCAATTAGTCCATCAAATATTAAATTATTAGAATAAATCGATTTCAGCCTACTCGTTTGCCAAAATGTAGGTAAGTACAATTTCTTAGTAAATCTACCGAAATGTTCGTAAGAGTTATATGAGATCTGTAATCCGTAAATCGTAATTATATTTTTCTGCAATGATTATATAATTGAACTGCAATAATTCGGCTGAAAAACATACCCGGGTTTACCTTGTTATATACATTCGTTACGTTATTAATATTCTACAAAAAATACATAATAATAATACTATATTCATAAGTCGTAACCGTAATGAATTCCTTAAGGAATTATTGAAACTATTGATAAAATAACTGATATAATAACCCAATCTATACGTTGTCGTTTACAGGTTTGAATGTCTCGTATCGTCCATGTAGTTTAAGCCACTAGAGCGTAGCACAGCATTATTATACGTGATTGTGTTATAACTCGATCAGCGGTTTCAGTCGAGAAACTGTGAAAATGTCAACTTGTCAGTCTGTTGTTAGTCATATGAACTAAGGAAAATATTAATCTACCTTTAATAATGATTGTTAGAGATATATAGTGCTGTATGGTACAATGGCCGTCGCTAACTATGTAGGTAAAAAAAAAGAAGGAAATTACGTAAATTACGAACGAGACATATTATATGTACCTATAATAATAAAATGTGTGTGTGTACGTTCGAATATATCACCTCAATGCTTATACATTTGTACATAGACATTTACTTTGTTTAAATTTGCATTTTACACCGTTACTTGTGTTTTTTCTTGAATTGGACCCTATCAAGTAATTCTAAATGTTCGAAATTGGTATTCAAAGGTACCCTCTAAATTTGTGATCACAATTTATTGTAATAATACTTTAATTATTGTTTTATTACCAGTCCAATATAAAGATGTGTTGGAGCTTAGTAAAACAACTTATATAGTAGTTATTTGCTTTACTGTGAAGATAAAAAATGTGTGTAGTATGGAACACAATCAAATCAATAACTTATCGTCCAACTTTAGATTTGGGCGAGTATTATTCGTGTCTGTAAAAATAAAACTTCTCGCGTTAATAAAAAATAAAAAGAACTGGATGGTACTCGCTTTGCTATACAGTAGGAGGTGGAGTGCACCTCGTTCATAGCCTCATAGGATAAATCATTACAATGGATTTGTTAAATTTGAATGCAATGATATCATTTTATACGAATAACGATTCTGAACGGAGATGTTATGTTGTTCTAGAATAGGTATATTATGTAATATATTATGTTATATTTAAATTGAAATATTATGCCAATATTTTATTTTCAAACGTATATAAAAAAAAAATTGTGCCAATAGATTTGAATAATTTTGAAATGTCAGTAAAAACAACATTTGTAGAATCTTCTATTAAATTTTCAAGTGTTTTATATCAGCCAAATTATTAATTTATCAACTACTATAAAAAATAAAATGTAAAATAGTTGAATATTTCAAATGCCTCTAAGTTGCTGAAAATTCACTATAATATTTTGAAATAAATATGAATTAAAGAAAATGCCAATATTAGAAATTGTTGTCAATATTCACTGTTCAAATGCTTATAAAAAAAATGTAAAAAAATCGAATAATTCAAATGCATATAAGTAGCTTAAAAATCATTATAATATTTTAAAAAAATAAATGACATAAAGGAAATACCAATCTTAATAGCTGGTAAAAATACTTGAAATTTTTACCGATTTTCTGCGATATTTACTCCTTGAATTATAACAAATATTTAAAATCATTTGAGAATAAATCACTATTTTATGCAATTTTGTAAAAATTAAAATTTCAAACAGTCATAAAATGTTTTCCTTTAAGTCCAGTTGAAATTTTTTTATAGATTTTTGAAGGGTAGCTTATGGATAATCTAATGTTAAAATTTTGAACCTTAAGTAATAAATTTTTATCTACAAAATAACTTGCAAATTAGCATGATTTTGACACATTTTATATAAATTTGAACTTTATGGGCTTATAAAAACAAATTGAGTTAAACGATCTCCGATAATTTTTAGTTACGATAAGTATAACTTATAATAAACCTTTTATTAAATATTCAAGAGTTATTGGATAGCCAAATAAATTTTATAGATATTTCAAAAAAAAAAAAAACTTAGAAAAGTCGAAAATTTAAATTGTCTATAAATAAGTCAAACTAAATCAAAATACTCTGAAAATTTAACCATGTATAGAGAACGACAATATAAAGATTTGGTGAAAATTTCAAGTTGTTGCGGTTTTTGGTTTTTGAGTTAGAGCATTTAAAAAAAATATATTTTGTAAAAACGTGATTTTGCGTAAAATTTCCCGTTTTTTCGTAATTTTTTTATCGTTTTTTTCGATTTTTTAAAAAAGTATTGAAAAAGTGTAATTTATGACTTGCCCAAGTACCATTTAAATTCACTTTCCTTTCAGAAAAGTTGCTGTTTAAGTAAATCGAAGCATTTTTACTACCAAAAAAGGTGTCCTCAGACAAAAAAAAAAAAAATAAATAAATAAAAAAAAACACATCATTGTAAAACCAATAGAACCCATCACTCCGCTCAGAATCTAAAAAAACTACTTCATTATAAAATCAATAGATTCCATCACTCCGTTCAGAATCTAAAATCTATATGTATTCAAAACAATTACCAAATTTTCAATAAATAAATTACTAACGATTGTCATAACCGGAAGACATACAATATTTGCAAACTCGTACAAAAATCTCAAAGTCGTTTTACTCAAAAGATTCTTACGGACATAACTCAAAATCGCGAACCATAAATAGTTTTTGTTGCAATTAATGTAACTTGGATAGTTACATACGAACGTTCTGTTTAGCAAATCATCATGCCAGAATGGATATAAGTAGCTGCCGTCTCTCTGGCTATTCTTCTTCTAAAATCAAAACCAGCTTTGACGGTCGCGTCAGGGTGAATAAAGCTCTGCTCGTGATAAAATGTTAAACCATTTTATTACGTAGTAACTCTGAGTCTTTGCTGTATTTGTATACGATCTGTACAGCTAATATAGGTCTTATGATGGCACGTTTATTACGCTTTCTGAAAATAATGTGTATCTTTCAACCAAAGATTCAGCGCAAATGCTGGGATGGCCTTTATAACCAATTATGTCACGTGTAGAAAATAATGCACAAAACATTCCCTTTATATGAGGTCAATGCAAACATTGACATATATAAATATAATTTATAATATTAGTTATTGGTGAGTTAGGTAATGAAACTGTGTTGACACTACCTTATTCATAAACACCCAGTAATAAAATAAATGTAAAAAAATAAAGAAATGCTTATTATTACAGACGTAAAATTCAGCATGAAAATGATCTACACATATCCAAATTCATATATATGTATATTCAAATAATAACTACGAGTATGTACAAACGAAATGACTTTGAGCTAAGGAAAATGGTTTTCTCTAGTGTTAAAGCATGTAGTGTCTTATCACAGTTCACCCGAATAAGGGTTTTCTCCGGTGTCATCTTGCGTAATATGATTTCTAATATGGCTTGTCAAACTATCACTCGTAAAAAATGACTTCGTGCACTGGTCGCACGTATAAGGTTTTTTTACGGTGTGAGTTCTCATATGGATTTTCAAACTGCCACTCTCAGAAAATACCTTCGGACACTGGTCGCATAAATAAGGTTTTCCACCGGTGTGAGTTTTCTTATGAATTCTCAAATGGCCAACCCGAGAAAATGTCTTCAGACACAGGTCGCATGTATGAGATTTCTCTCTAGTGTGTACTCTATATGCTGTACCAATTCACTACCCTTTGAATATTGATTCAAATGGCTGGCGGACGCAAGTAGATGTCTTCTTCGTTATGTATGTACTCATAGTTGCTGTTGATAAATCCACGAGAATGAATATTTTCAAATAGTTCACTTATACACGAATTATATCAGTCAAAATCTATTTGATATTTGGAATTTCAGAATGTATTTCTAAGATTTACTACTAAATGAATGGTATTACTCTGCTATGTATTTTAATCTTGATTTTAAATTTTTAATACCAAAGGCCAGCTAGTATTCATTAAAAATATGTTATACCTTTATAATAAAATAATAAATATATCAGCCTGTTGATTATTCCCAAATATCAAAAAATGTCCAATAACAGTTCAACCGAAAAAATTAATCAAAAGTAAATCAATTAGGATAAAAACATAAATTTACTAGAAAGCGTGATTTTAGTTGTTTCTAAGCGGAATGCCGTATATATATAACGCGATGAACAACAATTTTATTAAACATATTGAGCTTTAAATTGTAATACGCATTTTATTATCATTTATTATATCTTTATTAGAATTTTTATGGTCGTAAGAAACGAAATTGTAATTCGATGTAGGTATTCTTTGTTAGGTACGTTTTAGTAGACGAAAAGTCATTTATCATACTTTATCAGAAAAATTAGTTGAGTTTTCTCACTATTTAGTTGAAACATATATTTCCTATAATCGATTTTTCCACCTTCTCTGGGAGCTATGAATTAAATTGATTCAATAAGAAGACTATCAAAGCATGTAAATCATTTCATTCGTCATTTTCGAGAAACTCTTTTTATATTTATAAGTATTCTTAAAGAAATTCAAACAAGAACATACATTGCTTTAAGAAATTGCTTAAAAAAATATCACCAATCGGTCTTACCAAGATAATAAATACCAAAGTCCAAAATATCATAAATAAATATCAAAATAAAAATATTAGTACACTAAACTATAAATTAAAATTTGTAAAATCTGTAAGTCATTATTACAAAATATAACACATAGATAATACTATCATATAGATATAAATTAATAAATTACATTGTATATATGTACCACTTATAATTTTTAATACTATATAATAAAATTGCTTATATTTTTTGACCATTCAATTATTATAAGTGTACATATATATATATACCGTGTGTCCCAAAAAACAGGGGCCACTGTACCACTCATTACCATGTAAATATTTTTCAATTTTTTTGCAGGACATTAAACTAGACTAATGGATGGTAAATTTCTATAACTTATAATTTTTTTAACTCATGTATCTTGCGCATGCGCAATATAACTTACATTTTTTAAAATAACAACCCATGTTTGAATATCATATTCGGGTTCATCGATTTTTTTCAAGCCATTTTGATGTATAAACTTGTGTCCTTAACCCAAAATTGACTAAACTAGAGCTAAGTAGAATTACAAAAAATTAAAAATTAATTTAAAGATTAAATTTTGTTTCTTGGTTTATGGTGACGTTTGAGGATCCATTATTAATTAATCATATTTTGTGGTCTCATGAAAGTACATTTACTAATAATCGAATATTAAATAAGCAAAATAATTGTTATTGGTCGAATGAGGATCCTAACTAGACTATACCTACTAACAGTAAACAGCAACTTTTCTGAGAAAAAAGTAAATGTAGATGGTACTTGGGCAAGTCAAAAATCCATCTGTTTCAATCGTTTTTAAAAAAATCGAAAAAAACGATAAAAAAATTAAGAAAAAACTGGAAATTTTACGCAAAATTACGTTTTTACAAAATACATTTTTTTAAAATGCTCTAACTCAAAAACGAAAATCCACAGCAACTTGAAATTTTCACCAAATCTTTATATTGGCGTTCTCTAAACATGGTTAAGTTTTCAAAGTATTTTGACATATTTTGACTTATTTATAGACAATTTAAATTTTCGATTTTTGTAAAAATTTTTTTTTTAAACATCTATAAAATTTAATTGGCTGACCGAAAACTCTTGAAAATGTAATACAAGGTTTATAATAAGTTACAATTATTGTCACTAAAAATTGTCGGAGATCGTTTCACTCAAATTTTTTTTATAAACCCATAAACTCAAATTTGTATAAAATGTGTCAAAATCACGATAATTTGCAAGTTATTTTGTAGATAAACATTTATAAAATTTTTTCTGTTTATACTTAAGGTTCAAAATTTTAACACTAGTTTTTCCATAAGCTAATCTTCAAAAATATATAAAAAAATTTCTACCGAACCAAAAGGAAAAAATATTATGACCGTTTAAAATTTAAACTTTTAAGAAATTGCATAAAATACCGATCTATCATCGAACGATTTTAAATATTTGTTATAATTCAAAAAGTATAAGTCGCAGAAACTTGAAATTTTCACCAGTTGTTAAGATAGGCATTTTCTTTATGCCATATTTTTTTCAAAATATTATATTGATTTTTAAACCACTTATAGGCATTTAAAAAATTCGAATTTTTTACATTTTTTTTTTATAATCGGTGATAAAAAAAAATTGACTAATACAAAATACTTGAAAATTTAATAGAATATTTCCCACAAGTACTCTTTATTGTCATTCAAAAATCATCAAAATCCATAGGAAAAATTTTTTTTTATAAGCATTTGAACGGCGAATATTGACATAAAATTACATGTAAAATATAATATTATATATAAAATTCTAGACTGACAAATCATATCGGTTTTTTTTTAAATGTTCTAACTCAAAAACGAAAAACCGCAACAATTTGAAATTTTCACTAAATCTTTATATTGGTGTTCTCTATACATGGTTACGTTTTCAAAGTATTTTGACATATTTTGACTTATTTATAGACAATTTAAATTTTCGATTTTTGTAAGTTTTTTTTTTTTAAATATCTATAAAAT
>JAIPRK010001715.1:0-46270 GCA_025469195.1 Chaitophorus viminalis
TCGTTTTTGAGTTAGAGCATTTTAAAAAAATGTAGTTTGTAAAAACGTGATTTTGCGTAAAATTTCCCGTTTTTTCGTAATTTTTTTAACGTTTTTTTCGATTTTTGCAAAAAATATTAAAAAAGTTCGATTTTTGACTTGCCCAAGTACCATCTACATTCACTTTCTTTTCAGAAAAGTTGCTGTATAAGCAAATCGAAGAATTTTTATTGCAAAAATAATTGTCGCCAGATACAAAAAAAAAAAAAACACACATCATTGTAAAATCAATAGATTCCATCACTTCGTTCAGAATCTAAAATATATATATTATTAAATTTATAGTAAATTTATACTGTATGTGTTCAAAATTTCAGAAATTCGTGATATGAATACTATGGTGATAACAAGTTGTAAGAACCAAAAAATCCATTGGGTTCAAAAATGCATTAATTGTTTGAAGTGTGTGGCTACTTTTATAAATTGTAATCAGGGTATCAGTGTGTCACCGTGGTAAAGCTCGAGAACTACTGATATGTATAGCCAGTGCAGCTATACGAAGTTATTATATAAATTTCCCTAGGTCAATAAAGAAAATAATCAAATCAAGTTTTTTCACACGACTTTCAGCGAGGATATGAGGACCACAAATATTATCATATTTTAATTAAATATCTTTTACCAAAACATAAAAATATAATGAACTTCGAATTGCTATCAATTCTATCTTAGAAGATACTGTAGTTGTAATAATGTAATACTATAATATTATCTTCGAGGGATACTCTGAATATAATTGACTATACGAGCATGTTTATATAATATATGTGGTAGTTGGCAACAAAATCAAAACAAAAAACAAAAATAAATTATATTATATTGCCTCTTTGTATACTATTTCAAAATGTCAATAAATTAATAATATAATATAGGTCTTTGTGTGAAATTTTCAAATGAAAAAACGCTTTTAAGATGTTATTTGCTGATTAGAAAAAAAAAAAAAAAATGTATTCATAATATAATATGTATATATTTATCAATTTGACGATGCGTGATAAATGTTTTAATTATTTTCCCAACGTTGTTTTGATTCACACGAAGTCATAATAAACATATTTTGAATGTGCTAAAAACATTGACGCACTAACAGGAATCAATACAATACGTTCTTGGAAATTATGTAGTTCACCTGTCGTTAAACAACCTCGACCGATTGAATTCAAACAGCTAATCGTGACATCGTGTTGCTCGAGAAACAAAAAATGTCGGATAAATGTATACCCATGCAAACCGTGCATCGACACACTACGAATAACAACAAAATTTCCAGTTACAACGGGTCTACTTGAGAAAAGGCCATTTCCTGCGTATTCCATCCGCCATAGTGTTTTGCCTTAACGACTCGCTAGCGGAGGTATATTACGATCTGTCAGAAGCCTAGTGGATAATTTTCAGCGAAAGAAATCCCCAAGATGATTTATGTTATTATTTACAGCGTTTTCTCTTCATGCTGTATATTTTTCTTTG
Source organism: Chaitophorus viminalis (assembly GCA_025469195.1). NCBI lineage: Eukaryota > Metazoa > Arthropoda > Insecta > Hemiptera > Aphididae > Chaitophorus > Chaitophorus viminalis. The sequence continues at coordinate 1,507 of JAIPRK010001715.1, forward strand.
AACAACTCACCACTACATTACTGTGTTTATATTTTGTTCAGGAAATGATGAAGACGAAGATTTTTTTATGTGGTCGAAATTAAAAAGACAATGCAACAACAATCATAATATATGAAAATATATATTATATATTATAATACAAAATGTATGTATACTCACCATTGTCTGATTTCTTTTTCCGAAACTAAGCAGCGAAACACAAATAAAACATAATTATTAATATTAGTAATTATATTTATATGGTACATATTCGTTATAATTCTATAACAATTAATTATGTACAATAATATTAATTTCCCGACGTTCAAGCAGCCGAAGTCCAATGTAATACATATGACAACAAATTTTCCGAAGTTTTAGCTTTCAACGAATTCTTTTCAAATTAGTTGGTTAACAATAGGTACCTATTGATATTTAAACATGTACACAATTTACTTATTGTATAAAAAAAATCATACTGTAATTACTAAATATTCTATACATAATTTCAATAATGATAATAATTGAAAAACATTTTTTGCAACGATTCGAGCAAATTTTACACAACATGTTAATATATGATGTTCATTTTTTATAAAATATAAAACCAAGAAATAATAATAATGAAAACACTGAATAATTTAATCTAGAAAAAAAAACCAAAAATTATAAAATTTAAAATGTAGTTTACTATCAGAAATGAGGATATTTACACGTAACATTATAAATATAGGTATTTTTTTAAATTTTTTTTTTGTCTAATAATCATTGACCTAATTTATAAATTTTTATGGGTTTTACTTGTAATTTAAAGTTCCCATAACTATTTATAGTAAGCTTTTATACATTTAGAAATATGAATGATGTTAAATAATATAATTAAGCAGTAACACAATTAATATAATATATCAATAAAAATAATTAATTTATAGTATCTTGAACAACTTTTGAATTTTAAACTCTTTAGATTTTATTGGTTTATTAATATTTTTACTAATATACATCAAAATATTATTTCATATCTAAAATTTATAAAAATGTAAAAAATAAAAATAAAATCAATCACAAAAATAAATTACACGAAAATGACATAATGATATTATTTCAAAATTTTTTTATTTAATATAATCCAAAATATCATTGTCGTGTTGAAATTAATATTATTTGGAAACTTTAATGAATAATTCCAATGCACTTATAGCCACACTCCGTGAACTTATTTATAAATTAAAAGTTTATACTATGCTTATAGTTTGCTTTTATCGCAATAATAAACAATATACAAATAGAGTATTCTTTAAATTTATAATTTATTTTATACGTCTTGGACGACTTACAATATATTTTTACAATCTTAAGTCAGTTAATTTTAATTTTAATCGGCAAACAGTGTTGATTTTAATCATATAAGTTATAATCTTATACGGTAGTGGTTCCAACAAATTCGTGGGCGTTATCCATTTGCGTAAGTTTATTTTTTTGTGACTGGATTGTGTACACCAGCGTTTCTTAAGCTTTTTTATCCGTGGAACTCTTTTTGATATCCACTTTTGTCGTGGAACCCCTACTTTTTTTTAGCTTTTTAGCTTTTTTTATGATTATTTGTAAATATATTATAATCATATAATAATATTGTGTTAAAGGTATTTCATTCAAAAAATATGTTTTTTTGTTTTTAGTCCACGATTCATTTTTATATTTCACCTGTTGGTTATTTGGAAAATACTGGTTAAATCCTTTACACAATCTTCACTGGATGTTGAGTAATTTTTTCCATAAAAACCTCATTTATTTCGACCCCTTCCTCTTCCTCCGAAAAGCAATAAATTGTTGGAAAGCAATCAAACTCGTTAGGGCTCATACACATTTTCCAGAAATCTTATTTTATTTTGAAAAGTGTAAATTTTTTCATTAGCAGTAAAAATATTTACTTGTCTGCTCTGAAGTGTGAAATAAAGCTCATCGATCGTTGTAAAAATATCACTTAAATAGGCTATTTTAAGTAGCCAAATTTGATCAAGAAATTGACTTTTAATTTAAAATCGTGTTCCAAAAAAAGGCTTGTACCTCATCAACATTTTTCTTAAAAATGTTGAAAAAATTACTTAAGCTTCGTGGAACCTCAGGGTTCTACGGAACACAGTTTAAGAAACGTTGGTGTACACGAATTTTAAGCACTTGCCCTAAAACGACCCACTTATTGAATTCGTTTACGTACATTAACTATACAACAAAAGAAATCTTTCATCGCCTGTAACTCTATATGTATATATGTTTTTTATGCATACCTCTATACATCTTAATATTAATTACCTAGCTGATTTTAAAATACTAAACTCACTGTGTTTATAATTTTAATATTGAAACAATTTATTGTTAAGGCTCTTCGCGTTTCGATAACATTTGATGTTTGCATTACATCCATGGCACGAAATAAAAGATTCCAAAGTCCGTGTGTAAGAAAATGTGAGTGGATTCGTCAAAATCACACATTAAATTAAACCACGTTCATAGGCTAGTAATGTTATAAATAATGCAAAAAACGGCTTAGCCGTATTGTTACCGTTGAAACCATACTGCATTGGTAGTACTACGTAGTTACAATTAGCAATAATTGTAACACTTGATCATATTCGATTAAAATTTCTCAATCAGGTAATATCTGCAGGATCTTGTACAGCAAGTGACAATAATATTATAGTTTAAGTTGAAAATTATACATGAGTAATTTATTGTACAAAAACGAGTATTTCCAAAATTCGTAAATTATACCATAATAATCGTGGCAAAAGTGATAATGACAAATCGTTTGAAATTATTGGATATATGTATATTATTGTAATCAATAATATATGAACATAATAGAAAAACGTAAATCGTTATTATTATTATTATAGGGTAATTCTTAATGAAAAATATAGTTACAATTAATGGATTCATAAAGAGTCAAAGAATAAAATGGCTAGGACATGTAATGCGACGTAATACAGATATAAGTAATCAAGATAGCATTAAGTTGGAAGTCGGAAGGAAAAAGGCCAAGGGGGCGTCTTCAAAAGAGATGGTTGGATGTTGTGGAAAAAGATTTGGAAGACTTAGGAGCGCAGAATTGAAGGGAGATAGTATAGGATTGAGACAAGGGAAGCGATTTAGTGAAAGTGGCAAAAACTCTTGGAGAGTTATGAAGGCTGGAAGAAGAAGAAGAAGTTCTTAATGGTATTAAATCATAAATTCGTTTTCTTTGGTGAAATATCGTACTCAAACATCCAGAGTTTGTATTGTTACTTATAGAATTATATATGCTGTATATTCGTTCTATATACAATGGATAGGCCATACTCATTGTTATTAGGCGTTCCCGAATATTTTGTCTCACTCAACAAATATCAATCATTAATTGAATGGAAATTCTTGCTGGCTAGAATAAAATATGACATTATCTTCAAATGGCCATAATCCAATGTGTATTATCTATGATTAGTCCTATATGACGGTTAGGTTAGGTCCTAAATGACGCATTTGTAACATTAATATCTTATATTATAAGTACATTATGTGCGGTCGTACGATCGCATAACGAACACTAGTGGAACGCGTTTACCGCGGAAGCCAGGGAACAATAATATATTATATATCATATAAAATATATATCTATACACGTTATAGCCGCTACCTGTGTACTACGCATACTCCTTTAATTTTATAATCTACCACAGTTATAATGGCGATGATTCTAAGCACCGAAGTCGTGAATTAAGATTTTTATTTCGATTGCACAGGATTAAAATAATAGTATCCAACATCGCACTAATTTTTATCTTGACAAAACCTCGCAACCGTGAGCTCAACAAAGTTTTTAATTAAACGAATTAGATATCATCAACTGTAAAAAATATTTTAATATAAAATACCTGCATTTCCTAGGTGCAACGCATCCAAAAAAAATTATTATTATTTTAGATTCTGAACGGAGTAATGGAATCTATTGATTTTACAATGATATTAGTTTCTTTCTTTTTTTATTTTTGTGTCTGACGACACGTTTTTTGGCAGTAAAAATGCTTCGACTTTCTTAAAAAGCAACTTTTCTGAAAGGAAAGTGAATGTAGATAATACTTTAGTGAGTCAAAAATCCAACTTTTTCAGAACTTTTTAAAAGCGTCGAAAAAATGATAAAAAAATTACGAAAAAACGGAAAATTGTACACAAAACCACGTTTTGACAAAATATATTTTTTAAAATGTTTTAACTCAAAAACGAAAAACCGCAAAAACTTGAAATTTTCACCAAATCTTTATATTGGTGTTCTCTATACATGGTTCAGTTTTCAAAGTATTTTGACATATTTTGACTTATTTATAGACAATTTAAATTTTCGATTTTTGAAAGTTTTCTTTTTTGAAATATCTATAAAATTTATTTGGCTGTTCAAAAATATGAAAATTTAATACAAGGTTTATTATAAGTTATACTTATCATAATTAAAAAATATCGGAGATCGTTTTACTCAAATTTTTTTTATAAGCCAATAAATTTCAAATCTGTATAAAATATGTTAAAATCGCGATGATTTGTAAGTTATTTTGTAGTTGAAAATTCATAATATTTTTTCAGTTTATACTTAAGGATTAAAATTTTGACATTGGTTTGTCCATAAGTTATTCTTCAAAATGTTATAAAATAATTTCTACTGGACTTAAAGGAAACAATTTTATGATCGTTTGAAATTTAAATTTTTACGAAATTGCATACTATTGCATTATATTTCAATTTAAATATAAAATACTATATTATTATATACTCATTTTAGATTAACATATCATCTCCGTTCAGAATCGTTATTCGTATACAATGATACCTATCATTGCATTCAAATTTAACAAACCCATTGTAATGACCTATCCTATTAACGAAGTGCCCCAACTGTACAGCAGAGTGAGGCTCATCCAGTTCTTTTTTTTTTTTTTTGTAATAGAACATTTTTTGTGTAGATTTATTGTCGGTAAATTAAGTAAATAAATTAAATAGTCCTAAATAATCGTGTAAGTATATTGATTAAAACGTTATAATCACGTAATAATAAACGGTGAGAGGAAAAAAAGATTGAAAAAATAAAGATTAACAAAGACTTATATTATATTCCCTAGTATATTTATTTGGTTTTACGGTTTTGAATTGTGTACACAAATTGATCGAGTATTAATTTGATATGGCAAGACCAAAAATTTAAAATCTTATGCGTCCTTGTTATTTTATAATGAAGAAAAAAAAAATCGGTGTAATGTTAAATATTTGTTCAAAAATGTTTTGCTTTCCAAGGCATAATCACTATATCATTCCACTTAAACGTTTATAAAATGGAAATTCTACAAAATATGTGAAGTCGTTCAGGGTGCAAAAACCTGCATGTAAACAAAAAACCAAAATGTCCTGACAGTAATTGATGTATGTAATTATGACGTATGTACAGTATGCGATACGATTTATGTTTGTTTAAACTGTGTGTTTAAGGGAAAGTAAGAACACGAATAAACAGTAGATATCGAGACATGACATAATGTAGTATTATAAATAGGTGTATTGACATGTGCAAATAATATTAGGTGAATTACATTATAATCTATCAAAATCGTTCTTATTTCCATGTATATCTATAATATTTTACAATAATACCTCTTATCGCGCGTCTTTTTATTGCCTGGCATTCAGTTTCGTATATTTGTTTTCACACTCAAACGTATAACGATGTTACCAAAGTGCGTCAACTAGTAACTATAGTGTATCAACAGGTGACGTAGTGAACTTAAGGAATGTTATGATAGCAAGGGGTGTAACAATTTTCAATTGTTATGTATGATAAATATTTCCCAAATATTTTTTATTTTTTTTTCCCATGCCAATAAACTATATAAGAATTATATTATTTACAAACATTAAACGATGAGAAAAAATGTATTAATTTAAATTAATTTACTGTATTTATTCAACAATAAGCCGAAAAAGTGCTGTGGATTTCCTATCCCTAGTACAGCATATAGGCACGTGGACACGCGTTGTATAGTATACATATTATAATATAATACAAGCTAAGGCAATCAGAGGGTTCTATAATATTACGGTTGCGTTGACACACTCGTTTCAAATTTAAATCATTGGCGTCCAACGTAACGATACCTAGGTATAGCCCATATTATAGGGTTCGACTTGTTCTAAGGCACGTTTCTTATTTATTCATTGCTCTCTGCCTACATTGAAATCCCGTCGTAAATTTTCGTCATCTATCCACATCTATCCATGTATTTAGATCACATAGGTCATATAAGCGCCCCAATACACACACACATACACACACACACACACACACACGGTTTTAGACCAATTGTCACGTCTGCACCGTTCCGCGGGGAATTCTATATAGGATACAGCGTACTTGGCTCTCGCAAGGATCACGTATCTCCCGTTTTTAAACTCAGAAAACATTAAGTGTATAAAATATATCTTACGCGAGACGATGCACGGCAGTGGTGGTAGCGTAATTTCAATCTTTTTTCATCTGCGAAACATGATTATTTTTTATAACCGTACCACGGGGTTACCGCTCCTACGTTTGTGACCACCCTAACGCATTATGCAAATATATTATGTTTAAAACCAAGTGTACGTATATAAGATTCGCTTGATTTCGGGTCTGTATTTGGTACGGTATCATGACATCACCGTCGCGTACGTGCGCTTACAAACGAAATGCTTTCGCCAGGGGTCCTCTGCAATAATGACGTACGTTTTAGTGTAATAAAAAGTCACGGAAGTCGATATAATTCTAAATCTGTTTAAAGCATTAATCGCATCGCTATGCTAACAGTACCTAGTAGTTATGTAATTATGTTCATTAAAATAGCTACCTAAGCAATTGTGTACAATTGGCCGGTGAATTGTAAAAAATAACATTTTCGATGTGACTTGGCACTGTAATCTGTATTGTCACTTTTTATCCGCTTCAAGTGTATAATAAGCAACGATTGATGCAATATCACTTCCAGTGAGGCTTTGCGCGTTACGGACCACGCACGTGTCGGTTGTCAAAAACAAATAATCACCCAACTTTGTATACCGAAACCAATCATGGTACAGGCGAATTTTAATGCGCACCAACACATATACGCAACCGTAAACGTACACATATAGTATGCACATTAAATATATAATATATGTACTCCACGTATAGCATAAATTCGGCAAAGGTTCGTTTTCAATAAGCTCGAAAAGCGTCCCTCTAACCACACTTCAGATCAGTACGCGTTTGGGTCTCACCACGTATGTGACCGTAATATAACCACGAATCACGATGTATAAAAGGTATGATGTATACACTGTGTGCAGAAGGTATAGAAGACGTGGTGAACCTTTTTTCGAATTAAAAGTCAATATGTAGTGTATTATTGGTCGTGTAATAGAGCTTTTAAAAAAATGGTAAAGTAAATTAATTTCAACTGACTATAATAATAAAAAAAAAACATCGATGAATAAAACAATATTATTTATCTACACAGTGTATTATTATTATCTACTTCCGCATTTGTATCCAGAAATTAAACTATTCAACAAGCACATAATATAATTACATACATGCCACGGTCACAGTTTATTACGCAGTTTATGACAAAACATATTCCACCTGTAAAATACATGAAAAAAAACATGACAAATGAAATTGTTTAACCTATAAATAAATGTATGCACGTGGAGTAGTGCACACATTTAAATTTGACCTATAAAATATGGGTGCTATTTAGAACACGCGTGCAACGATTCCGCTCCGTGTCCAGATCGTATAATAATAACATATTAGGTACGTGCGTATTACGCAACTATATATTACTGACCGAACACCTGCTGCATTTCGCCGTTATAACGCGCACCCCTTGTGCAATCGTGTGACAAACCACGCAGACGATCATCTATCGGTCGACCATATTTAACCGTTTGTATGTAATTTACGTACCGCAAACCGTAACGCTGGCCATTGACGTTGGACAATCGCAAGTGCATGTGGAAAAATAAAAAGAAACGGATGGGCCTCGCTCTACTGTACAGTTGGAGCCGGAGTGCACATCGTTAATAGGATAGGTCTTTATTACAATGGATTTGTTAAATTTGAATGCAATGATAGATATCATTGTATACGAATAACGATTCTGAACGGAGTTAATATGTTTGTCTAAATTGTGTGTATAATAATATAGTATTTTATATTTAAATTGAATTATAAAGCAATTTCGTAAAAATTTAAATTTCAAACAGTCATAACATTTTTTCTTTTAAGTGCAGTAGAAATTTTATTATATATTTTTGAAGATTAGCTTATGGATAACCTAGTGTTAAAATTTTGAACTTTAAGTATAAAGAAACAATATTTTATGAATTTTCAACTACAAAATAACTTGCAAATTATCGCGATTTTAACATATTTTATACAAATTTGAACTTTATGGGCTTATAAAAAAATTTGAATGAAACGATCTCCGATACTTTTTAGTTACAATTAGTATAACTTATAATTAATCCTTTAATACATTTTCAAAAGTTTTCGGATAGCCAAAAAAATTTTATAGATATTTTAAAAAAAAAACTTACAAAAATCGAAAATTTAAATTGTTTATAAATAAGTCAAAATATGTTAAAATACTTTAAAAAGCTTATCCATGTATAGAAAAAACCAATATAATGATTTGGTGAAAATTTCAAGTGTTTGCGGTTTTTCGTTTTTGAGTTAGAGTATTTAAAAAAAATGTGATTTGTCAAAACGTGGTTTTGCGTAAAATTTCCCGTTTTTTCCTAATTTTTTTATCGTTTTTTTCGACGCTTTGAAAAAGTTGGATTTTTGACTTGCCCAAGTACCATCTAAATTCACTTTCCTTTCAGAAAAGTTGCTATTTAAGAAAATAGAAGCCTTTTTACTGCCCCAAAACGTGATGACAGTCACAAAAAAATAAAATAAAAAATCATTGTAAAACCAATAGATTCCATCACTCCGTTCAAAATCTAAAAGGGAGTTCCGGGGTGGATTTGAATTTTTGAAAGCGTAGGTATGTATACCTAATCGTATAGCCATACCACGTAAATAAGTTTACGTATAAGCACATTCGACTTAAATATTATATATTTTATCAAAACAACGCAATGACATGTGTAACCAAAGACTTAAAACGGCACTGGTTCCGAAAAGATATCCGATAAAAGACGCATAGGCATCTTTTTGTCTAAGTCCTATTTTTTTGTGTAAACTAATGACGAACAGTCGGTAAATGTTTCTAGGCGAAGGTTGCTGTATTATTTTTATATACCTTATCTAATAAAATTGTGGCTCAGAAGTCGATAACAAACAGAAAAGAATCTCGGTTTTCATCACTACAAGTTGAAAAGGTTTAGAAAAATTCACAATATCCAACATAATTTATTTTACACATGTTGCAATAATACATTTTAATATAAACATACATTGGGGGATACTTGAGATTTTTATTTAAGTTTTTCAGTTCAATTTCTCCATCAGATCGAAAAAAATATCCGTCTAAATAGAACCGACCAAAAGCTGTTTCTCGAATACCGTTAGTAAAAATCAAACATATTTTGGTGCCAGTCGCCAGTGAACTACCCATGATATTCACGTGTGATCGAAATATAAAATAAAAATTAAGGCTCGTTGGAAAATTAATAAAATTCTTCACCCGAATACTTTGGGAGGAGACAAACCCGTATGTACACATTGCGGCTAAATAAAAACGGTCACTAAACAATGAGAATATATATTATAGTATACTATTGTGAAAAATGTATCATAAATAAATTCACAAACTGTGATCTAAGTGGTGGTCGGAGAGGGGCAAGTGTAGGGGACTCGTCGCTCACCTCGAGTACGCCCCTGGGATTCTATACAGGTGGTTATACGATGTAGCATATCCGACGAGCACAGCGACGAAATAAATAATAAATATTGTATTACGTCACATTTATAACGTCACATTTAAACGCGTCTGTACGGATATAGGTATGCAGATTATAAAGTATAGTAATAATGATTGCAAAAACGTTGGTTGGAAATTCGTACGCCACGACGATCAATTTAAACCACGTTTCGGATCACTCAGGGATTTTATATTAAAAATGCTCATCCGGTACGAATGATAATAACAATAGTCAAAAATTATAAGACTTATGTGCACTATAAAAACGATATTAAATTCGGTTCCACTTGTAGGACGAACCGCTGTAGAAATATTTTACACAACGACGATTTTAAGAGAATTAAGAACAACTCTTGATTATTTCATCGATATTAGTTGGCAGGTGTAAAAGACAACACAAATTAAGTATTGAACCGTCACTAAAACTACCAAAACTCTTTGACGTTTCTCCATCGTCACGATCTAAATACTGACTTGAGGGTGTCTTACGCGCTGACTCAAATGAGAGTTCACAATGGATCGCGTGCTTTTGCCACACGTTATACAAGTAGTATCGGAATGTTTGCACTGGTCCTTTAATTTTATAAAAATGATAGTAGTTAATTGTTATATATTATAATATAACCTTTTAAATTTTCGATCAAAATATTATTGTTTATAGATTTTATAAAACTTGTTTGAAATGTATTTACCTATTTTATATATCTGGCTTTTGAGTCAATAGAATTACAATAAAAACCTTACACCATAACAATAAATGTAGTCATACATTATAATAATAACAAAAAACAAAAGTCTTGACAAATTAAAATCGGTTTCCAGAACTCTAATATCATGTGAATGATGAAAAGAGTAAACAGTTAAAGAAATAATATATAGCCATAAATACATTTCATGTCGACATTTTTAGTTTGACGAATCACATTTTAGATTTTTATAAATAATAATATGAATCTACTTAATTTCTCATCATTATAAACTTATAACTTATAAGAGTACTTTAATGGGTTGTAGGGTTTGTATAGTAAGATTTTTAATTATACTGTTTATTAACTTAAAAAATGATATTATTTTTTATAATATTATAGTATAATCGTTTCGTCGCTTCACCCAATTTATACACTATTACCTATTTAAAATACGGAATAAAATATTATTACTTATAAGCTTAGAGTATTTGTTCAAAACGTGTATTTTTCGTGTGTAAATAATAATGAAATATATATGAAAGGAAATAAAATAGACCATATAATATATTATTCATACAAGCTTAGGGACAATTTATCAAGATTTAGTGTGCAATACTTAAGCTGATTATTAATTCCATAAATATAAGTTGCAGGCTATATGTTATAAACATATATATATTTATTTTCGTATTATAACTGGTGCTGGTGCTGGTACACGAAATTTTAAAATATTTATTGATTTACTACTCATACAATATTTTTGTTCCCTGAGTTTTTAACATAATATTACATCACTGATATATTTTAAATCTATCAATTTAATCTTATAAACTGAGATCCACTGAAACGCTGAAAAGTTGAGATTGAAGTAAAAATGTTGCTGCTGACGTAAAATATTATTTATTATATATATTGTACTGCAAATTCATAAATTTTTGTAAAAATTCGAGCTGCAAATGTAGTTTGTTGTAATTATATGAAACAAAACCGACTTGCTACAGGAAATCAAAAATAAATTTCATATATGTTGATTAGGTCATCACTCGTTTGTAATTTGTTGTTATAAACGAATCGTATAGCAATCAGAAAGTTATACTTATATTCCAGTGCTCAGTCCTTTCGATGGACAAATGTCACTCTATAATATTGTAATTTTTACAGATACCGACAGCTTCGCTAGTCGGTATATAGTTATATAGATATAATAACATAGTATTTATCTACGTCAGTATTTTTTCTGCATATTCTTGAAAAAAAGATTTAACAAGAATCCATAAAAGAAAATAACAGTACACATGTTTCTTACTTGCATATATTATTTAAAAATAAAATAAACTGGGAAAATAATATAAAAATTGAGTTTTTGTACTTAATTGTATCACTACATGTAGACAAATTCTGAAACGGATATCTCTGGAATTACGTCCTTGCCGGCTCATTTCTTATTCACTTTATCAGTTTCTTTCTTCTGGATCGATTGGAATCGGAAGTCGTCTCGTTACAAATTTTAATCTCTTTTATGTAAGGTTTAAGAGGAATTTTTTTCATTTTAATGGCCATGAATCATGCCGATCTCACGAAGTACTAAATTGTACTATAGTTAGTGGACTTGAAACATGATTTATCTAAGAAAATATATGTTGACGATTTCTGAAACGTGTGTAGGGACAATAGCGAGTTAGGATCACAGATCGCATATTTAATTTTTCATTTAAAGGTAAGCTAATTAGGCATGTGAAGTTAGCTTAAAGTTTTATAGAAACCATTGAATTTAATATTTTATACTAACGTCATAGGTGGATATTCGGTTACATTTTTAGGGAGGTTATAATAATCCAATGTAAAATAAAATGAAAAGATAATTATAAAAACAATGAATAACATTTCAAAATAAGTTTTAATTTTGGAGGACCATTAGAATATTTAGCGGATCAAGCCTTTCTAAGCCTCTCCCCCCCCCTCCCCCGATGACCACTTATGACTAATGTATTATTATTATTTAATTTTTTTAATAGAATATAGGAAAAACAGCGAACTAATACTAATTTTCCACTTCACATAATTTATTTTATTTCATTTTTGAACGAAGAATTAATTATTTTGAGATGAAATATGAATTGTACAACAATAACAACACGAGTTTTCCATTAAAGTGCAATAAAAAAAAAAACATTAAAATTAACATGCCGATAATTAAGGCGATAAGGTGCCACTTAAAAAAAATAGCTACTACTATATTATCTCCACTCTAATTCGAAATAATGGGATACGATATTTATATTTACAAGTGATATAAAACCGTTGTATAAAATATTTACTTAATATTTGATTGCTGTTATCACCGCAAAACCATCTTCAGGCATTATAGTATCTTATTAAACAGATTTTTTCTGAAACCTTTGTATTTTTAAGCGAAAAGAAATCGATTCATTTTACGTTACGTTATTTTTAACTTTGTTTCTGACCAGTATATTTAATACAGAATAGAGTAATGCGATTCGGCATGTACAACGAATTGAAAAATTTGAGCATAACTAACTTGACGTACAACATTACATTATTGATATATCAACCCCGCTCAAACAATGTCTACGTAACTGTAGCATTACGTAATTTTACTGTTTGATCAAGTTCGATGATTTTTTTTAGATTCTGAAAGGAGTGATGGAATGTATTGATTTTACAATGATGTGTTTTATTTTTTTATTTTTTTTGTGTGTCTGACGACTACTTTTTTGGTAGTAAAAAGGCTTCGATTTACTTATACAGCAACTTTTCTTAAAGTAAAGTGAATGTAAATGATACTTGGGCAAGTCAAAGATCCAACTTTTTTAATACTTTTTAAGAAATTTGAAAAAAACGATAAAAAAATTACAAAAAAACGGGAAATTTTACGCAAAATCACGTTTTTACAAAATACACTTTTTTAAAATACTCAAACTCAAAAAAAAAAAAAACCCCAACAAATTGAAATTTTCACTAAATCTTTATATTGGCATTTTCTATACGTGGTTATGTTCTCGAAGTATTTTGACAAATTTCGACTTATTTATGGACAATTTAAATTTTTGATTTTTGTAAAAAATTCTTTCTTAAACATCTATGGAATTTAATTGGTTGGCCGAAAATTCTTTAAAATTTAATACAAGGTTTATAATAAGTTTACCATATTGTAACTAAAAAGTATCGAAGATTGTTTCACTCAAATTTTTTTTATAAGCCCATAAAGCTTAAATTTGTATAAAGTATGTCATAATCGCGATAATTTGCAAGTTATTTTGTAGATAAAAATTCATAAAATTTTTTCTGTTTATAACTAAGGTTTAAAATTTTAACACTAGGATATCCATAAGCTACTCTTTAAAAATCTTTAAAAAAATTTCTACCGGACTTAGAGGAAAAAATTTTATGACTGTTTGAAATTTAAATTTTTACAAAATTGCATAAAATAGCGATTTATCCTCAAACGATTTTAATTATTTTTTATAATTCATAAAGTATAAATCGCAGAAACTTGAAATTTTTACCAGTTATTAAGATAAACATTTCCTTTATGTCATATTTTCTTCAAAATATTATATTGATTTTTAAGCCACTTATAGGCATTTAAAATATTCGAATTTTTTACATTTTTCTTTTATAATCGGTGATAAAAAAAATTGACTAATACAAAATACTTGAAAATTTAATAGAAGATTCCACAGAAGTAGTTAATATTGTCATTTAAAAATTATTAAAATCCATAAGGACAATTTTTTTTATAAGCATTTGAACAGTGAATATTGACATAAAATTATATGTAAAATATAATATTATGTATTATATTCTAGACTTACAAATTTGCTCTAACTCAAAAACGAAAAACCATAACAACTTAAAATTTTTACCAAATTTTTATATTGGCATTCTCTATACATGGTAACGTTTTCGAAGTATTTTGACTTATTTTGAATTATTAATAGACAATTTAAATTTTCGATTTTTGTAAGTTTTTTTTTGAAATATCTATAAAATTTATTTGGCTGTCCGAAAACTATTGAAAATGTAATTAAGGATTAATTATAAGTTATACTTATCATAACTAGAAAATATTGTTGATCGTTTAACTCATTTTTTTTTTATAAGCCCATAAATTTCAAATTTGTTTTAAATATGTTCAAATCGCATTAATTTGCAAGTTATTTGGTAGTTGAAAATTTGTAAAATTTTTTCTGTCTATAAATAAGGTTCAAAATTTTAACACTAGGTTATCCATAAGCTACTCTTCATAAATCTATAAAAAAAAGTTCTACCGGACTTAAAGGAAAAAATTTTATAACTGTTTGAAATTTAAATTTTTACGAAATTGCATACTATTGCATAATATTTTAATTTAAATATAAAATACTACATTATATATACCCATTTTAGACAAACATATTAACTCCGTTCTGAATCGTTATTCGTATACAATTATATCTGTAATTATGACCTATCCTATAAACGAGGTGCACTCCACCCCCAACTGTACACAAAGCGAGGCCCATCCGTTTTTTTTAATTGAGATTACATTTATCCAGGGATTGCAAGTAATTATAGATGGTTATGAAAACAATCAAAATCTGAAAAGGTATTTTTAATTTTAATTAATTATAGAGTAAGTTAACTATATTCATAAGTTTCCTATATTATATAGCTGATACCATATCGTTTATAATTAATTATTGCTTAATAAAACCGAGATTTTAAGTCTGATATCTGGACGTCTTCGAGATATCCAGTTATAACGATACGATTTCTTATATAATTATTATCATCGTTTTATTTCAATTATTTGGTATTAATACACAAAATATATGTCTATTGTCCATCACATTCAATATACTAACTTAAGTTCATGTATTAAGATCGATACAATTGTTACAGGGCACAGTTGAATATTGATTATTGGTTAATCATAACATTTTAAATGCAAGAAATATTATTGTATTTTTGTGCAATAAAAAGTATTGAAAGTTTAAACAGCTAATATGATATATGGGAGTGTAAATTATTAAAATACCATATCGATTCAATTTAAATTTCCAGGGACTTTACTGATTTCCATATATAAACGCACTAAGATAGAATTTTTTGGGTTCATTTCTAAGGATTGAACATTTTTGCGTTGAATGTATAATTTTTTCCACTTCTTGGTTATCTAGGCGTTGCGACTATTTAAATTTATTAAAGTCTGTTTTTATTTGTTTTATAACCAACAGTTGTAATAGGTACATTAAGACTATCCAAATATAGCTAGGCTCTAAATATTCTAAATAATTTTAGGCTGTATTCCATTAATAACTATATGTTCCAACCAAGATGGTTCCGTTTCCATACAACATCCGGGTAATTCAGCTCTAATATAATTATATATTATACTCTAAAAATTCCTTCATACAAAGCATACGGTGTAACTGTATTCCATATTTCATTACGACGTAATATTGTTTTAAAAATGTCGAATTACGTTCGTTTTGAAAATTAAATAATACTTGGATTTTTACTAGGCTGGGTTTGAGTTGTCGGTATGGGTACAGATACAGATTTTAAATTTGCCTGTAGTAATGCGTGTATAATAAAAGTAAGTATTCAATAATTATTACCTATTATAAAGTCAAAGTGTTAAGCCGCAGTACGGAAAATTGACGGGACAGGACATGGCGACGGTATCATTCGAAACATATAACATTATATAATCCACGGACTTCGGGCTTTTCTGAAGGTATTCAGTAGGTATGCACTATATTAAGATGTATAGTTGGATAGGGTTAAATTTACTATGCATAGCGTTAAAACGAAAACAACGGAACAAAAGGAACGCATTTACGGTCTTTTCGAGGACACTACTCGCACGTGGCCCTGTGCACGGAAGTGGGTTATAGATTTAAGGGCGTATGCACATAGACAATGGGTGGGGGATAAGGATAAAGGGATAAAGGGCACATACGTTAAAACACATACCGTTACCGGGTATTGTTGCATCCGACAAGTCGATGATCGGCCATCATAGTGGTTTATAGGAACCTCGGCAATATCTAGGGCGATGGTCATTCATATTATTAAATGACCAATAATACCTAAGGCCATTTCTCAATTCCCTACGACCATAGCCCATACTGCAGCTAGACAAATCGCGGCAACCCGGAACTTAATGTGCGTGTAAAAATAATACAATGGGCACGCCGCGACGTAGGTACATATTGTATGCAACTACAGCGGGTGTGATGTCTGACAGGGAGCTGAAATTCCCAAACGTATTGAAATTGATTGAGGCGAAATAATATACCGTTGCGGGTCATTATAGGTCTCGGTCGGTACTCTTTTCTCGTCAACCTAGTCACGAACGGTGTACCGGTCTATATTATGCGTGTGCATGATGGGCTTCACCCATGGGTGACTGGATGGCACTAAAGTGAATCTGATTTTCAAGACTTAGAATTTTCGTACAGGGCCATATTATCACTTACACATAATATATTATAATTGATTAGTAGCAATTTTTCCGTATTAATTGTAGTTTTTCTAATTTTCGAACAACTGCACAACTATATTATATACTTAACCATATGTGGCCCATGCATAAATGCATTCCGATTATTCATTTGTCACGGACCGTATAATGTCAATTGTCCAAACTGGACTTACATAACCATTTTAAAAAGTCGGTCAGATTGTTTGTAGTTACACCTTTGGGGTGGTCAGTAGAGATTCTCATGGCACATTTCTTTATTTTATGTGAGTTTAAATTGACAACAATCAACATTTTTCAAATTGCCGTGCATTAAACAATTATGAAATTCATATTCGTATTTTTTTATCTATGCCACCAAATTATAGACATACCGCATAATAAAAATGTGATTTTTGCTTATGACAATCGTCATCACCCGCTTATCGAATTCAACATATGAGTATTATGCTGCAGTTTATTACAATACAGAATGCTGTAATAATAAGTAATAATATTAATACTAATTTAGTATAATTATGCTCTTTCATATCGCTATTTCTTTAGATAAATTTAAATTCTTAAACGATTTTAATTGATCGGTATATCGATACAAGTGTTATCGTTTTCGTAAAATTGAGTTCATTATATTTTTAGTTTTAAACAAAATTGTGTTCGTGCACCAAGTAGTTGTTTGTTTTGCTTCTGACATTTTCAAATACCTATACTATTTAATCATCAAGGTACTCGTATAATGCGAATCGTATAAACGTTTCTTCGCTTATCAATCGATGAACATAATTTAAAATTTACTCGAAAATTTCTTAGACACCTACTCTTTAGTATTGATTCGTCAAAATTATAAACCATCTCATAATTATTGGTGTTTTATTTCATTTTTGATTTTGAACATTTATTTTAAAAAACACAAAATGTTAATACATTGTTGATTGAAACCATATTTTATTAAGTTCCACTTTACATGAGTTATTCTTTGTCTTTGTTTTTATAAATAAAAATATAATGAAGTATTGTATATATTTTTTTAGTAGTGTCCAATAATATAATATATTGAATAAAACCAAAAAAACATTTAAAGCATGTAAAAATAAAAGGGATTGAATAATTATTGAATAAATGACCGAAAAAAATGTATAAAAGATATGGGTATACCCTAATTTCCATAATAACTTCTGGCCTGTTCTTATAAAACCCAATCTGCCTTTAAAATTTGCACAGATCGGATATGCAAAGTACTCCCCATAAATATGGTTTTTATTTTTATTTATTAGTTAGGTACATTCCCTTAAATTACTGGGTGTCTCATTTTCTCTCTTCTATTTATAAAAACGATCTGACAGTAAACGGTTATAAATTTGAATCCGTTGTTTGTGATTTATTGGCATGTTTATTGACACATATTAAACATATTTTAAACGATGCACTATAATTACAAAAAAAATTTAAAAAAGTTCGGTAACTTATGTTTATGCTTATGAGTAGAAACCTAAATAATAAAAAAAACATGTACTCTTTGATGAATTTAATCGTAAGTACAGATTGTATTTATCATATTTTACGGGCCTTGTTCACAATAAATTGATGGCGGGAAATCGGATGTCTACAATTCTACATACTGCACTACATGGTTTTCAACATTAAATACAATTAACCTATTGCGTACGAGTATATTATACTCGTTGATTAATTAATTTATATACTTGACTCGATTTATGCGAACGGAATTTTCGATGTTATCGTGTTGAATCCGGAGTATCATCAACATTCAACACAAAGTAAAACCATTAGGTTTAGGCGTTTTGTCAATAAACAAATCAGCATTATTAAACCAACGATAGAACCTATTAAAAAATTATTCACAAACGCGGGAATGTATATTAAACCAATAATACAAAGAATAATAATACATCGACCGTTTTAAAGTGCATTATAATAGGTAAAATATGTCATAATACAAAATACCATTCACAAAAGTAATAAATGTGGAATTTCGGGGATGGGGATTAACATTATGATGATATTATTATAACGAGGAACGAGAAAACATTTAAAATTGAATAAAAATAAAAATATATAATAAAATAAAATAAAATCATTAAAGGATCAATCGATAAAACTTTTTAAAATGAAACTTACGCCTGTGAAGTTAGCCCCTCCCCCCACCAAGGCCAAATCGTCTCAAATAAATTTTAAGTTTTAGCTCTTTATTTGTACATTTTTGTAAGTTCATTTCTGAAATTTGTAAGTTGATGGTTTCGCCAGGGGAAGGTTTTGAAATTTAGGCGTCAGCCCCCCCACCAAAACCAAAACTCTCTAAATCAATTGTAATTTGTAGCCTTTTATTTGTACATTTTTGTAAGTTTTGTAATTTTTTGTTGCATATATTCCATTCTTGGTCTTCCCCTAGCATTTTTTCCTTTCACGCAGCCTTCTATAATTAATCCTAGCAACCCACCATGTCTCAATACATGTCCAATCAATTCATTTCTCCTTCTCTTGATACTACTCCATAAAGTTTTTCTCACGGACATTCTTCCTAATACTTCCTCGTTTGATACCATGTCCATTTAACTTATTTTAAGCATTCTTCTAAAACACCACATCTCTAAATCTTCTATCCTCCTCCGCTCTGTTTTGGCAATCGTCCACGTTTCACTGCCATACAGCAGTAAAATTCAAGTAACATAGTGTAAAAACTTGAATTTTAACACAATGTAATCAATAGCCTTTACTGCCGAGTTGTATTTTAATATCTATAAAAAAAAATAGATAATAATATACTTATTTTGAAATTTATATCACTTGATGAATATTTTTATAGTGAAATTGAGAAGGTGGTGGTAGTTATAGCGAATTATGAATGATTTTTTTACTTCGATAATTAATTTGCTTGTCATCAAATTGTTAATTATTTGCTAATTTTTGGCGTGAATTTCATTAAAGTACTGTATAGTGAGTAGGCTACATAAATTTGGCCCACTCACACTTAAAAAAAATGAAAAATATATATTATTAAAACTATATATATATGATCAAACCAGATTCGTCTGGTAACTTCGAAATGGTGAACTTACAAATTTCGAAAATGAAGTTAAAAAAATGTAGATATAAAGGGCTACAACTTACAATTTATTTGAAACGATTTGGCTTTGGGGGGGGGTCTAACTTCACAAGTGTATGAAACTTAGTGAACTTGAGAAACGTTAAACGTCGAACGTTATGCTACTAAGACACATGCATGTCGTATACATAACCTAACTCACCGAAAGAAAAAACCAGGTAATAAAATAAGTACGGTAATAAATTATAACAATACTATTATTGTATTAAGTTTTACTCCATTCGGGCGTAGGAACTACACGCATCAGTTTTTTTTACAAGGAGCTGGCGTGCAATCGTAAAATAATGATAGAAGTTTATATCAAAATAAAAATGCATTGCTCCAATTACTGTAAATTAACGAACTCAATGTAATAGAAGAATGGTATTTCATATTACATGAGTAGGTATTACATATTGTATAATTAATAATAATGAACGAACGGGTATAATCATCAATGAAATTACCTGTGAATGATTATTGAAATAATACGTAAAGCGGAACGTTTTTCGGATTGAATATACTATTTTTTTTTTTATATATATATCAGCCAAGATAATACGAAATAGTTCTTAACAAAACAAGAGGCTCACCAAATTATTAATAAAACTTGTCAGAAAATTTCTAGCCATCAATAGAATCTTTTATTTGATAAATAATTTTATATTCAATTTTATTTTTAATATAATCTACAATCCATACCACTTGGGCACAATAAGTAAACGTGATACAAATTAAAATTACATATTAATTGTTAAAAAGATATTGCTGCCTTAATATACAATTTCATATTCATTGAACTATTATAGATAGGTACCTTGATACCCATACACTTATGGTACCTAAACGAACAGCCAAGCTTTGACGAATTAATAAGGTTCAATAATATGCTATCATACATATAATCTACATATCGTGACGTGTTGCTTTACCCCCGGAGATATTTTATTTTGTACATTGTTTTATATTAAACAACCCTTTCCTAATTCTTCCACAGGTGGGGAAACTGTTCTCGTGTAAAATGTCTTATTTCTTCAATTACCTAAATGTATTAGTAATCTAAAAATTCTAAAATAGTAAATGTTTTCATATATTTCATTATATCAACAGAATTACGATAATATATTCTGTTCAGAAAAATTTTGCAGTTGAGCTACACAAACACATCAATTTTCGAAATATAAGACTGAATGCGTTTTTATAAAAAATTTGAATGACCTGAAAAAAAAAAAATATATTTACTACAACTCAATCAGTCTCTGAGTACGTTAAATAAATGTTGAACGATTTTTATATTAATTGAATTTCGTACGTAGTAAGTGATTTGAAATATAACATAGCAAAATATTTTGGGAAATGTAATCGAATGATTTTTAGCTTGCCAGTTTGCACTTGTTTAGAAACGAAAATGTTTGCTGACTGAAAATTAATTTTTATTATTGATTAGGGTATAAATGTACAAGTCATACGTAATCGAAGTAGATATTATTTTCATTGAACTCTTTGGCAACCCCCAGCGAATGAGAAACCGCATAAAAAAAAACTTTATTTTTATGTTTGAACAATCGTAAACTCAAAAGCTTTAGAATATACTTGAAAATTTCAGATAATCTAATATTTATCTGATCACTGATAATATTATTTAAATCGCCCGTGGATTTTCATATTGTTTATGGAATGAACGATTTTCATCTTTACTAATTTTTACAAATATATTTTTCCTATTTCGTTCATTTTCTTCAAATCTTTTTCAAAAAATGTACGTAATAGTATGTGGTGATTTTCTTCATTATAAGATCAAAGCCTTTATAAACGTTTATATGTAATATACTAACTTAATTTTTTTTTTTTAAAAAAGCGGAGTAAATATTCCGTGGAAGTACCTTAAAAGTATGACATTTTCATCCAAGTTTTTTATCAAAAGATTCTTATTCATTTAATACAATATTTTGAATAGTATATTATTCATATTTAATAAAATAAACTGCAAAATATTAAAATTAAATTTGTATGTATCCATATTACATAAATGTTAATATATGTACCGACGTAATGATTATTTTAGCATAAGACGGGGTTGGACTTGTAAATAAGTTTTATTAATTCAAGATTTTTCCTGCTTTTAAACTTTTAATCACTTAAACTTTTACTATTCAAATCTATTTTTTATAAGCCACCGATTTTTCAATTATCGCATATATAACATAAATGTGTGTGTATGTATATATATATATACATTTTGTCTTTTATTTTTTATTTTGAAAAACTAATACAATTTTATTCACAGTCGATAACATAATTTTCATAAATAAACATTTACATTATATCATCATCGAACTTAAAGTACTTATACCTGAAGTTTAGTTTCTATATCATATACATCATAAGTTAAATTATAGGTACAACCATATTAAGCGAAAATAACTTAGCTATATCTAACACTCTACGACTTTCTGATCAACTATTTATTTTATACATAATATTATATTATAAATCTAAATTGATAAAGTGTCTACTTCGGTGAAAATATGAATATTTTCAATTTGTATTTTGAAGTTTGGTTATTGAGATGATTGCATTGGAATTGTTTGTTTTAACACATATGAATTGTGAAATGAGGAAAATAATGCAGCGATGTTACTTTACTTACTCTTATTTTTACATATAAACAAACTGCTCACGCACGAAGATAAAAAATCAACACTGAACGAAATCTCACTGCTGAGATGAAATAATAAATGATATACAATACCATGCATATATTTTTCTTATTTCATTTTCGTACACATTAACATAAGAACCACTTTCAAACATTTAAAAATATTTTCATCTGTTACGCTTCAAATACGAAATATATAAATAAAAATTTGACTTTCATTTTATGTGTTAATATTTGTATGTAAACTATTATTATATAAATAAAAATTGAGAGTAAAAATTATGAACATTTTATTTCAAAAAAAAAAAAAAAAACGAATAAATAATTAATAGTTAAATACTTTATTAAAAAAGAAGCTTTTATCCTAATTGGTCCTAAATAAAATAACTTGAGAACCTTATATTTATAATTTTAATAACTTAAGTTACATGTTTCTTTAAAATTAAAGCACGTCAGCAATATGTACCTACCTAAATAGGTAATAGGTTCAACAATTTATTTCTTATTTATCAAGTTTGCGTTGGTGTTCTTTGGACTTATTACGTCAAAATTAAGTGTATAATTTAAAAACTTTATAAATTTCAAATTTCCTATTTTAAAAATACCTAACATTCATTTTAACAGTGTATGCATGTAAGAGAAAAATTATACCTGTCATATTATATCGTGACACTTTGAATTTAATAAGAATTGGCTAACGATGCAAACATGTTTTTATTTTGACGTACTTTCATAATATCATGCATTCTGAAAATTTCAGTAACCATGTTTCAAAAATGAGGGAATAATAGTATCAATAGACTTTTTCCCTTTAAGACAACATTTTATGAGTATTTTGTCGACTAGGAATTGTTTTAAAAATACCATGGCCTTCACTTTGTATTATATTAACTTAGTAAATGTCATGTACGTTTTTTTCCTTCAAATTAATTTTGTATTATAATAGTGTTCAAATATTAAATATGTTGATATAGTTATTTGCATGGATATTCGTTTTGTTTGGCAATTATAACATCAGAAATATTGTGTTAAAATTTATAAAAATTCACATTAACACTGAAAAATGAAATTTTTTACAAATAATTTTGTGACTTCCAAGTGGATGTTTATAAATGACATTTAATTCTAAGAAGAATTTTTTTTTTAAAAAAAAAGAATTAGCCTAAAATACCTTACATATAATATCATTATAATAATGTTCATAAAATTATAACGTTATTTTTCAAAATAATACAATAGAACGTAGGTATATTATATATTTTTACAATAATTTGTAGTTATATATGTTACCGGAAAAGATGACATTCAGTCAGTGTTTATAATGACTAGTCAATAACGATAATGCCTTATTTAGTAAGGAATTAACGTCAATAACTAGTCATTGATGACAATTCCTAATAAAAGAAAGCATTGATGATAAAATTAAAATTTTAGTTGAAAATCAAATAATAAATTATAAAACTTATTAGATATTTAGTATAAATTAAAACCTTAATCTTTATTGTTACATAGTAAACTACTACGACACTTAGAATTACATAATCGTTTTGTTTTTAATGGTTTAAGTACAACGAACTTTGTTAGGTGGTCTTGGTAATTCATTATAAATCGGAAATCATTTACGCTCTGTGATTGCATATTTATTAAATCCAGTTGAGAATGTGAGTTGTATGTCGAATGTAAAATAGGTTTTGATACAAGCCCTCTTTTTGGATTTGAAGATTTTTTATTGCCGATTGCTGTATGTGTATTGAATGATATTAAACAACTCTTAATTTTTTATATAATAACGCACACCCCCTGAAGTACTGTCATAGCCTAGCGGCATAAGGTGGCTATGCGTAATCGTACGGTCACCGGTTCGAATCTAGGCGACACAGTTCTCTGGTGAGAAGATGCCGCTACCACCCACTCCAAAACTAATACACTTAATTGAAACTTGATAAAATAATCGTTGAGATGTAATTGCCACGATGCCAAAATCTCCATAGTAAAAAAAAAAACGCACACCCTCTGACGCATTGGTTATAGTTTTAATAAGACGATATTTACCGTTGATACCAAGAATATTGTATTTATGAACTTTCCTATAGTCTTTTATACACGTTTTTACTCCAGTCGTAGATGGTGTAATTTTAGATTTTTTTATTTCTTCGATTCGTTCACAATATTTGTCATTATTTAAAAAAAAGTTGTCGTTACGTTTCGATTCAATTAATAATAGAATTGCATTGTCAAATTTCATGCGCATTTCATTTAAAGCCATTTTTAAGCAGATTTTATGAAAAAAGAACAATGTTATTATACGTCACTATTCACTACTTCAATGCCCAAACAGTCCTGTGCAGTCACTTTCAGGATGTAACCATAACAATACCAACTACGATAATTATGTATAGTAAATATTACTATAAGTTATAACTTATAACTTATAAGTAATAAAAACGATAACATAAAAAGGATTTATCATATTATATACTAATAACTAATAAGTAATAGTATAGATAGCTATGTTTCATAATCAGATCGATCACCAATAAAGCGTGGTATAGATATTTTTTTCGATTCGGATTTATAACATTGCCTAATAAAATACGGAAATGGTGATAAAACTACGAAATATCCAATATTGTCTAACTTTTCCAGTCATTGTCAACAATG
Organism: Chaitophorus viminalis; assembly: GCA_025469195.1. Taxonomy (NCBI): domain Eukaryota; kingdom Metazoa; phylum Arthropoda; class Insecta; order Hemiptera; family Aphididae; genus Chaitophorus; species Chaitophorus viminalis. Next base: position 27,050 of record JAIPRK010001715.1, read on the forward strand.
ACTAGGATATACCGAAAATTCCTGAATTTTCATCTTTTCCGGTAACATACTAATATATAATATATCATTGATAAATCCATACTGTTTGTTAAAACTTTACCCAACTTTGATTTTCAAATCGAGAATAAGTGTTTTCTAAAGGTTTAGCACATTGAAATGTATGATATTTTAATTCTAATACTTTTTTTTGAGCCCGATGCAGTTCGACCACTATCTGATTTTTGCCCCTGTTCGACTAAAATAAGTACAACTCAATTATATTACAAAATATTTCCCATTTAACCAAAAAGTGTAAAAATGTACATATCCAATTCCAGGCACAATACTTTTTCGACCCTTATAACGGGATTAACGAAGAATCCATTTTTAATACACGCAGTAAGTAAATTCCCCCCGAAAAACCCGATATAATACATCAGTAGTGGTTGCACGCTGATCAGTCAGTGAATGAGTGAGTGGTATTTAAATTTTACAATATACTTTATACAACAAAAACATCGAATATAAATCGGACGGGGCTGTAGCTTACAAGTATGGTTCGATTAATACTCTTGTCTACTAGACATATTATACGCGGACGACTCTTCACAAACATCACTATATATAACTTATATCAACGAGTGTGTGCATAGTATTCTTCTTTTTCTCATCTTACCGGTCCGTTGAGGACCATTGCTGCCTTCAAGAGGTCTCGCCATCTATCTCTGTTGTACATCAGCTCAAACGTTACATTTCGGCCTATCTCTTTCAAGTCTCTGGTTATCAAATCTATCCACCGGGTTCTTGGTCATCCTAAGGGCCTTGTTTTGTTAATTTTTTCAACAAGTAATTTTTTTTATTAATAGTCCATCTGCTCTCCAAGTGTGTCCAAACACTCCAAACCACTCTAGTCGTTTATTTATAATAAACGCTAAGATATTTGGTCTGTTGTACAATTTCTGTAATTCATCGTTTTTTCTTCTTTCGTAGGTATTGGTTTCTTGGTTGATACGTGGTCCATAGATGTTCCGGAGTACTTTTCTCTCAAATATTATTAATTTCCTTTCATCGCCTTTTGTTAAGGACCATGTCTCATAAGTCTATGTTAATACAATGTGTGCATAGTATTACGTACAGTAATGATAGCGTTTTAAACCGAAAATCTGCGCAATGAACGTTCAACGGTACCGTGAAACCAACATTGAGTTACATCGCGAATAAATCACAACGCTTTTGGAATATTAAAAACGTATAAATATCAGCATACCGTGACACCGTTGTGAGACGATGAACTGGACGGGACCGTATTAATGATTGAAAACATTATACGGCTCGCGTTGCGTACATATACACACGCAGCAGTAATCAGTTTGCACAGTTAGCGGTATCTCCATAATCGCACGTTCAACGACCGACATTGTTTCCAATGTTGTGGTTTTGACATAAATATATAATCAATGGTGATCATATTATAGAGTTGCTTGGCTGATCGTGACGAACACACATAACTTATTGCTGTCATCAACTAAACTTATCGTTCGCAGTTGTGCTTTATAACATTAATATGTACGGGTGATTTCGAGCTACTTATTACGCGCGAAATAAACAACACTAGGATCGATAAGACATTTGAATATTGATTGTATATCAGAATACAGCGAGATCCTTCATAAAAAAATGGCAATTCGTATAGGTTTGACAATTAAATAATTTTTAGTAGTTTGGTATCGTTTGTTATACACGCAATAAACATATAGATGTACGCATTATTCAACATAATAATGGAGATTGCTTTATGAAGTTTAATTTTTCGAAGGAAAACGAATCTGAAACAAATCATCGTCGACAATTAGGAAGGTTTTTCTTTTAAAAGAAACTCGAATTGTTTAACATTTAAATATCAAAAATACGGCTTTTGAATTAATAAAATATATACTTTTCATCCGAACATAATATATAAGAAAACTAATTACGGATAAAGAGAGAATAAAGTCCTCAGTTTTTATCGTTAAGTACTTAATTATAAATCAGTACAATCTTTAAACCTGATGATTAGGATTTACGAACGTTATATTGTGCACAAACTGCAGACAAAGAGAATAAATAATCCGTTAATAGTTTTCTTCAAACTGTAACTTTTTGATAAACAAATAAAAAACATTGCACTATTGATGTATAAACTTAGACGTTATAATTAATGTTGATGTAAAAACTTAGACTTATGACGTTATAATTAATGTTGATAAACAGCAGGCACTAGAAGATCGATCTGAGCATTTATTTTTAAGTTGTATTTTGGTAAGATATTTTAATAATGTCATTATTTAATTTTATATATATGTACCAATGATATAATAAACATTATTAGTCATGATTGGTATAGGTCCATGTGCATGCAGAGTTCACATGTATAGTTCAAATGTTTGTGGTTGTGATTGTTTATAAGTTGTTACAGAAAATTAAATAAACAAACATGATTAACTTAAATATTAGCCTACCGAATAGTTGTCATGTTTTAACAACGACCACAACGACTACGATTGTTGAAAATTTTGAAAACTCTAATACGGTTCAATATATTGCAGTTCGTTTATATTTTGTTAATTACGTGAACGTGAATTGAAATTATTTCGATAATATAATTACATAGTTTAATTATTAAATGCTATTAAATTATAGTTTTGATAAGTTAACTATAACTATAGTTGAATTTTTAAACGTTCAACAAATTTATTAAATAGGAAAAAAAGTCCAAAAAATCAAACCGGAAAAAAACGTCCACTACCAGATCGAATTGAAAAATTAAACATTCGGTTATCATTTCAATAATTACGGTGACTATTGTATTCAAACATAATCACGAAAATATGATTCTTTACATTGTGTAGATCGTTTTCATGGTACATAATCTAAATCGACCTGATATATTTTCATATTATATTCATAAAAGTGATGTCAGAAAAGAACAATTATTTAAATGTAAAGTGAAAACTAACTACAACCTGCAGTATGTTCATATTGTTTACAAAAGCATTGTAGTTATTATACTAGTGTTCATTTTAAAACCATAATTTTACAAACATGAAAGTTTTTTATTTCAACCATTCGATTTTTATCCACTCATGTTTTCAATTTTTCTAATTTTGAATAATTACTATATAATAATATAGATTTTATTATACTAGAAAAATTCTTTTGGAATGGATAACTTTTTGCAGTAAAAAAAAAAAATGTTTTAAATAAAAATAAAATTTACAAAGACTCTTTGTCAAAGAGTCACAAAAATATTTTTGTCATTTTAAAATATAAGCAATAATATAGTAAATGAGAGTTATTGTATGGATATATTGGATTTACATAAGATAAAATACACACTTATATAGTTTTATATGTCTATAAATCATCCATAAATCACGTAATAATAACAAAATAATAATAATCTGTTAGTAAGTGAAACGGTACGAAAATTTTTTTTTTAACAATAAGACATATCTAGACGTGACCAAAGATCGTGATGTGTTAACAGTTATTTTAATAGCTAATCTAATATAATAATAATTAGTGTTTGAATAATAAAACACAAAATCATAATTTCTCTATTGAATTTATTAAGTTCTTGGTTAAAACAGAAGTTTTAATTTCAATGATGTAACTGAAAAGTTGAAATTGGTGAAAGTGCAATTCATTTTTTAAGGGAAAAAAGTTTCGAAACAAATGCCAGTTATCTATAATACTTAAAGAAGTTGTACTTACAATAATTTTATGTTTATAGTAGAAAAAGTTATGGAAATCTGAAGTGCTATTCGAGCTCACTGTACATTAATATATTATTAACTAGTGCGTGCGATCTATGTAAGTTGTAAATTGGTGTTAATAAAGGAGAAAAATGCACAAAATATAAATGTTTAAAAAGAAAAATGAAGCGTGACAATGTTCGTAAGAATTTTTTTCTTTAAAATAGAATGAAAAAGAATACATTTTATTTTAATAATTAATATTCAAGCATATGGATGCATGGTTTATAAAGTTTTGCACCTTATGATAACTAAACTGTACTTTGCGGAATTTCAGGTGGTAACAACCGTCGGTTTCAGTAAAAGTTCTTTATATTATATTATAGAGGAATTTTAGTGGTTTTACGATTCTATTCATAACGGCGTTATTTTTTTTTCTGCAATAAACATCATAACAATAGAGCTTGAAAAAAAAAATATATATTCCTAAAACGTAATGAAACGGAAGTACATTCTAAAAATAATAATAAGATAATCTGCGCGCGAGTACAATACACTGCGGTAAAAGGAATATTATAATAATAATAATAATAATATAGATATTAGATAATATCAGTGAATGATTTATTTCGTGAAATCGAAAAACTGATTTGAAATACCTTTCTGGGTCTTACAAAGAGCGATTATAATACATTTTCATCAAATTGCGAAACCTTCATAATATAATAGTGTTTATATTATAATTAATGTTTGTCGTATTTTTTCCACGCCACGTTTCTAAATGAAAACATAGTGTTATATTATATTAATGTTTTATGCTCAAAGTTGTTAAAGACGCGTTACGAAAATGTTCGTATTGTCATGTGTTCTTGTAAACATACAATTGCCCCGCGGGATTTCACGTGTTCTACCGAAATTATTTTTCCAGAGTCATGAACCACGGATGTAGGTTAGATTTTAAAAACGATATTATCAATGATAACATTGTTGAGGTAGCATCTCACTTCCGTGTGTTTTTAATTTTTCTTAAATTATTTATGATCATTTTTTTTCATTTTTGTTTTAACGATTTAATAAAAAGTGCGTGAACAGGCTGGTGTCGATTTTAAGTCAGTTTGTATAACCACCTTCTTTTAATGCAAGTTTTAACTTCATAAGTTATTCACGGCCGCCTATAAAACGTAAGGTTATTATTTATATCATTCTAGTTGTTATCGCGCCAACAAATTACGGTGCAAGTCCATATGCCTTGTCGCTAAGTAGCCGCAATTCTTATCTTCGACCTGTTCACATGATATAATTACATCTCATAATCTCATAATCTCCTTTTCATTGAAAGGGAATGCTATCCAGTGGTCTCCTTTTTCACTTTTTACGAAGTATTTATTAAAAGCCACTTTGAGTCCATCCAAATGTTGAACAACTTGGACTTTGATATCTTGCGATAGGTTTATATGAGATTCACAGAAAAAATCGTGCAGTGTTTCAAACATTTCTGGTTGGTTATTCTCAATACACGACATCTAAAACTCTAACTTTTTAACAAAAGATTCTATTTTGTCAGTAACTTGGAATATTGTTACTGTTATACTGTTTTGAAGAGTCAAATTTAGATCATTTAATTTCAGAAAAATATCGGATAAATATGCAGGTTTTTGAAGCCATTTATGGTCATTAAACTAATGAAAGTCGAAAAGGATGGTCTTCAAAGAACATTAGTACTTCATATCTAAGTTCAAACAAACGAGTTAGGACTTTGCCTCGTGATAACTATCTAACTTCAGTATGAAGAAGGAGGGTTTTGTGAAGACTCCCCATGTCTTTGCACAATGCTGAGAATATTCTGGAGTTCGTGTGGCGAGACTTGATGAAGTTCACTATTTTCAAGAATCATTCAGAACGTCCTTCAAATCAACAGGTAAACATTTCGATGCGAGAGCTTGTCGATGGATGCAACAATAAGTCGACTTTATCAGGGGAAATACTGCTTTGACACGTGCAAGGAGATCAGAGTAACAACCTGAAATAGACTTGCCACCATCAGTACTTAAGCCACAACATTTTGACCACATTATTCTCTTAGACTAGACTAGAGTCTAGTTGGTTCAATACCCTGGGTTTAACACTTAACTTCCCTAAATGCGAAATTATGACCTTCACTAGATCCCGCTCCCTCTTATATCACCATATTTACTTAATGGTAATTCTGTTTCTCGCGCTGTTAACTGTGTCATGGACCTAGGTTTCAAGCTCAGTTACAATCTTGACCCAAGTACTCACATTGAATATGCGTGTTGCATCCCGAATTCTACTTCCGACTATATGGCTAATGAACCGTTAAGGCGTCTTATGTCAATTGTCAATGTATATCCTGCCTTTAACAATTTCTCCTGTTAATAATTTGCTTGTAAACTGTATGTCATAAGTTATTGTACTTTTTGTGTGTTACTTCAAATGATGCATGTGCAAAAAGGACCCAGCCCGTATAATTAAAAAATAAAATAAAATAAAAATATTATGCAAGTACAATACCGGTCGGCACGGGATGAAAAAAAGAACGGTTTTGCGTGTGGTATTCGTGATCGGCGCTAATGAAAACATAATTTGAACTTTGTAAACTTTGCACAAATAAAAAAAATAAAAATAACTTGGCTGACTTATAAGAATATTGCACTGGATACAGATCAAACTAAAAAAAAAAATTATACCTACCCCAAAATGACTTATAAAGTATCACCAAATCATTATTTCGCGGATTATTTTAATAAACAGAGTAGAGTATCTAAAATATATTTTTTAGTTTATCACTAATGGCTTGTTTGTATAGGTTCGTGAAGTTAGCCTCCCTACATGGTACTACAAAATTCGAATCGGTATCAAAATTTTGCAATTTTTATGCAACTAATTGTATGTCTCACCAAAAAATTTGCAATCCATCGGGTGACCGGTAAAATTAAAAATACATATGGGGGGGGGGCTAAATTCACGCAGCCCCCCCCCTCATGGTCTCACAGACTTCAAACTGGCATCAAAATTTTGCGATTTTTTTGCAACTTATGGCATGTCTCGCCAAAAAATTTGCAATCCATCGGGTGGCCGGAAAATTCAAATACATACGGGAGGGGCAAATTCTATCAGCCCCCCACCCCCATGGCCCCACAATCAATTTGCATTTCATCTAGGAGGGCCGTACAATTTAAAATACATAGATACATGTGGCCCACCTGCTTTGCAGTATCAGCATATAAATAAATAGCAAATAATAGCAAATCGATTTTCGAAGTAAAATGATCATTCCCTATTGAGTCATTTTAGATATTTGTTTTACATGAACTATATATATATATACTATATAGACCCCCACCAATTGCGCAAATTTGCTATGGAAATTGTGTAATCATTAATTAAATATTAGATAGCCTTTTGATCTCCATACAATTTAAATTGTAGTCTTATATAGATACATTATTGTACGAATAAATACAAACATTTATAAATTATTTAGTTTATTTATATACTTTTTTTTAACAAACTATATTTTATATAGTTAATACTGTATTTATTATTAACTGTGTTAAGTTATATCATAATCGGCATACAGTACAATATAGTATAGTATAATACTTAATATTACATATTTTCTTAAGAATATTCTTCCTAGCAGATTATTGGTCGATGTTTACTGTGATTAAATATTATAAGTTATAACAATAGAAGAATTCTGAGTATACCTTACTCAAACCGGGCATATGCCGTGGTTCCATAGACATGTGTTCCTAAATTCATATAATAGATAATATTATATTTTTAAACAAAACGTATTATTTCAGATTTATATTTATATTTTTAGATTTTATTTCAGCAATTTTATTTTTATATTGTATTTAATTTAATACTGTTTCTATCAAGTAATTCGGCCATTCAATGGTCTGTGTTACTATCGATATAGTCTACTCCTGTGTTACTGTGTCCTGAGTTAATTTTTAATTCTTTCATTTAATGATTGTTTCATTTAAGTTCTAAAAATATTTAAAATATTTTTATTTTTTTTTTTTTTACAAAATAATACATTTCTATAATATAATATTTCTTAAATAGGTACGTACATACAATTCAAATCTCATAAAAGTTTTTTTAATAGGTGGTCAGTATTTTAAATTAACGTACTATTGCCGTTTCATAAATTTTAAGGAAAAATCATTCTGAACAATTTACTATGAATACAAGTCATTATGTTTTATGAATTAAAAAATTAAACTAAATATTTATTTAACCATAAAAATATTATATTGAAATATTTATTGAACCGTTTGATTTGAACATTTATCATTTTATTTACGCCAAATACCAAATTTTATTTCAATACAATAGTACATTAATTTTAATAGTTTAGGTTTGGTGATAAATAGAGAGCGGATCTTTAGATTTTACATATTTTTAATTGCTTTATGCAGCTTTACGAGAGTGAAGAATGTGGACGATTTATCCATCACTGAGTTCGCAGGAAAAAGTTCATTATGCATATTTTTAAAGCATATTTTGGACATTAGAGAATATTTAGCTTATTTTTCATATTTTAGAATATTTTCTATAATTGTTCATAAAAAATCATACATATATTGTTAATTAATTGATTTTTGATTTTTTCCAACAACAATTTTTTCTAAGAAAAAAAAAATTTCATACCAGAATGATAAAAATTAAAAATCATTCAATTATCTACTTGTTTGTAATCAAATTGGTAGTATCATTCTGTTACTCTCAATCAAATTTTTTTTTTAATATATATTTATATCTCATTATATTCATATAGATAATTAAGTATGAACTGACTTATGCTTTTATAGTTAAATAAAATAGCTGTTAGCAAAGAACCTGCAAGCTATATATTGTTTTTATTAATTTATTTTTTTTTATATACCAATATTTCATTATATTCTTATATCTATGAAATGTGCAAAAGTTATTTATTGTTTTTATTGAACTATTTTCGAAAAAAAAAATCATATAATTTGCATATTTATAAGTTTGAAGAATATTTAGAGAATATTTTAGGGTTTTTTTTAGAACATATAAGCATCATATTTTAAGCTTTTAAGAACCTAAAAATCCGCTCTTTAGTGATAAAATACTACTCTCGTAATTTTATTTTTTGTTAAATGTCGGTAAATTTTATAAATGATATTACGAAAGATAAGAAAGATGAATGTATTGATTTTACAATGTGAGTTATGTTTTGAGATTCTGAACGGAGTGAGGAATTTATTGGTTTGACTAAAATGTTTTTTATTTTTTTTTGAGTCTGTCATCAGTCATCACGTTTTGAAGTTGAAAAAATGCTCCGATCGCCATATACAGCAACTTTTCTAAAAGGAAAGTGATTGTAGATTGTACTTGAGCGAGTCAAAAATTAAACTTTTTCAATACTTTTTAAAAGTGTTGAAAAAAATGACAAAAAAATTATGAATAAACGAGAAATTTTACGCAAAACCACTTTTTGACACTTTTTCTTTAAAAAAATGTTCTAACTCAAAAACAAAAACCCGCATACACTTGAAATTTTCACAAAACATTTAAATTATTAACACATGGTAAAGCTTTCGAAGTTTTTTTGACCTATTTATAAACAAATTAATTTTTGATTTTTCAACGTTTTTTTTTTTTAAATATCGATAAAAAAAAATTAACTGTCTAAAAACTCTTGAAAATTTAATAAAAAGTTAACTATAAGTTATAATTATTGCGGCTAAAATAAATTATAAATTATCCCACACAAGTTTTTTTATAAGCTCATAAAGTCCAAATTTGTATGATATATGTCAAAATTGCGATAATTTTCATGTTATTTTGTAGATAAAATGTATAAAAATGTTTCTATTTATACTTAAGGTTTAAAATTTATAAATATAAATCTGAAATAGGTAATACGTTTTGTTTAAAAAATATAATATTATCTATTATATGAATTTAGGAACACATGTCTATGGAACCACGGCATATGCCCGGTTTGAGTAAGGTATACTCAGAATTCGTCTATTGTTATTACTTATAATATTTAATCACAGTAAACATCGACCAATAATCTGCTAGGAAGAATATTCTTAAGAAAATGTGTAATATTAAGTATTATACTATACTATATTGTACTGTATGCCGATTATGATATAACTTAACACAGTTAATAATAAATACAGTATTAACTACATAAAATATAGTTTGTTAAAAAAAAGTATATAAATAAACTAAATAATTTATAAATGTTTGTATTTATTCGTACAATAATGTATCTATTTTATAATGTATATAATAATGTATATAAGACTACAATTTAAATTGTATGGAGATCAAAAGGCTTTCTAATATTTAATTAATGATTACACAATTTCCATAGCAAATTTGCGCAATTAGTGGGGGTCTATATAGTATATATATATATATAGTTCATGTAAAACAAATATCTAAAATGACTCAATAGGGAATGATCATTTTACTTCGAAAATCGATTTGCTATTATTTGCTATTTATTTATATGCTGATACTGCAAAGCAGGTGGGCCACATGTATCTATGTATTTTACCAATTCGAAATTTGTAGTACCATGTAGGGGGGCCAACTTCACGAACGTTGTTTGTATGCTGAAAAATGTTAATTTCGCACAAACGTGGTGTGTAATAAAAATACTGTTCTTGTTATGGGATTTACAACGCAGAGAACACAAACATTATTAACACTTTTACCACCATTTATACATGGTGGCGTTTTACGAGGACTTAAATATTTTCGTATTTTCAAGTTGTTGTTTGTTTCATATATAAAAACCGTATAGTATCATCCTTAAGCTGAAGAAACGTGTATAATGATAATACCGAACCCAGATACGCTTCTTATCGTACATAATATTAAATTGGAACTGTTTAACTATCGAAGCTTTACACGTTAAGTATATATATATATATATATACATATATATTACAAATAGCTAAAGGTAAAATAGCAAATTAAAATGTTGATGGAATATTTAAGGAAACTGGATGATTAAGCATAAGAAAACATTATATTGAATGTTTGGGGGAAAATTATAAATAATAAAACTGTAATTCTTGAATTGATGAAATCCGACATCAGTCAATTACAGTAATAACTAACAATTAACAATTATATATTTATATACTGCATATTTTTAGACTCTAGAAAGTCTAGACTCTATATATATTTTTAAGGGGTGTATAATATAGAAATATGTGGAGAATAATATATAAAATTGTTTAGAAGAAATACATAATATCACCTAATCCTACAATGTTAATGAAAATATAAATTATTTAATAAGTATATCGCTTACGATTCGTAATTTAACATTTATATATTTCATTAAGAATGCCAGATTTAATCTTGTTATTACTTTATTAAAAAAAATATTTTGTAGAAAAAAATTATATCAACCTATAGTAAATTTTCTCCGATTTAAGCGTGGAATATCACATCTGGCATATGTTCACCTTGGCTTCGCTGGCAAGCTTCTGTTCGGATCACGAAATTTGTAATCACTCGCTGACATATCTTCGGGTCTAGTTCACCAATAATACGACGAATTTATTTTTTAAGTTCTTCAATTATTCGTGGTTTGTTTTCGTACACATTTATCGGTTATGTCAAAATCATTTAATTCTGATCACAAAAACTCTGTTATCAAATATCGATAACGTTCTCCGGTTAAATCCGGTGTTCTTAATGAAACACCAACACCCTATATATATATATACAAGACGATTATAAAACACAATTACTTTTGGGAATAAAAATAATACAAATAAATTATAATGTTCGCTTATTTGGATTTCATAACAATGTCAACTTTGCTTTTTTCCACTATATAGGTTTCACTACTTTTCTATTTGCTACTTATTTTGTTTTCACCATGATAACCACTGCAGCCTGCAGGTATGTGACTTTGTGTGTTTGTATGTTGGAAAAACGATCAAATAGTGTGCAACCAACAGCTTACATTAGTATATATAAATTTATTTATTTAACAAAATACTACGTTTTTTGGAGAAGATTTAATGTTTTCAGGGGTTATGGATAACAGTATAACGAGTAAGTAAATAAATAAAAAATGATAAATAATACGTCGAAAAATTTAATTTTGTTTACAGTATTAATTATCTACAATATCTTTTACACGGTCGACAACTATACTGCAACCGTTTAGAACATTATTGTCTTACGATTTTTAGGGGACGGTTTGAACACTTTATGTCCTCCCTTGTTTCCGACCATACCATATAATATACGAATTACACATGCACTGCTGCACACATGTAGTACGGCAGTAGTATGTTTATCATATAATTTATGTTGTTGCGTTTCCGCGTACGGCCGGTGCTGAGCGAAAAGATATTTTTCCCTCGGAATAATATTATTACTGTATTGCGATATTGTGTTAGAACACGCACGCGGCGCGCGGTGGCTACGATCGGTAAAATATAACAGTGCGTAGTATATAAACAACAGCAATAGCATGCGAATTTCCACGTGCTTTCGCATTGTACAACTAAATATGTATGTGTGTGTATATATATATATATATATATATATATATATATATATATATATACACGTTACTGCAGACTATTGCGCCTCTAGACGCTGGCGCGCGCATCATAATGGCTTCAGATATATATTTTATATATCCAACGTCCGTTTTCGAACCGCTGGTATCTCGTGCACATGTATATACAAATTATACTTATAGTATGCACGCTATAAAACGCATAGAGTCCGTAAATAATTTAACAGGATATCGTCTACGGTTGTGTATCGCACAAGGATATGTCGATGAGAACGCCGCCACCGAGGAGCACCGGGTTCCACCCGTTTGTAGACGTAAAATATGTATACAATATGTATACACGCATAATATATACTTGCGCGCTTATATTTAGTCGATAATAAACGATTGCTATGTATTTTTTTTCTTCCAAAATTATTTATACTAACCGCGAGACACACACCCCCCACACACACAAGACGCTTTACGCGGCAATGGTAAACTTGTACATCGATTACTTTTCTCAGAATTATTCATATATTATTTCCACTTTTTTTTTATCGATATTATACCGGTTAATATTTCACATAGCGCTATGTAAGCTCACGGTAATGGTAATTAACTACGGCGGTGGCGTTCGGGTTGACGAACGAGCAGAATAATAACGAGTAGTAATGATTTTACGAATCTCTGAACTTCGGTATAAGTTACGTGTACCATACAATATTAAATTGTTGTATACTGTCGGATAGCGCTACAAATTAGGAGTTAAAAAATTGAGGTTGACGATAATCTGATGACGACGAAAAATAGTTATTAGATCTTCGACTTGAGACTCTGAGAGAATCGATCTTCGAGCACGAACACCTGTTATGCGTAGGTATATTTTAGTTTAAAACAGTAGTTAAAAAGTTAGATGATAACGTTTTAAAATCAGTTTCAATAAAACATAATATATTTTAAGCAAATAATTATTGGATTTTTAATAATAATATTAGTTGTTTCTTTCTGGAATCGCAATAATGTGTAATATTATATTGTATTATGCAAGTTAAGGAAATCAAAATATAATTCTTTATCAAATTTAAATTTTATGCCGTAGAAAATAGGATCACAAAATAAAATCAACAAAACAAATATCTATTAAATTCATCAAATTTAAATATCCATACCAAAAGGTTTTGCCTTATAATTTTTTAAGCTAGTAACAGGTTTTAACCAATCGCATTGGGCAAGTCATGTACTGGCTATACAATTCGAAAAGTTTTGATCTATGAAACGAGATATTTGAGTTTTCTCAATTTTTATTAGAATATCATTATCATATTTCTAATCATCCGGTAGTAAACAAATAGAAATCATTAGATTTGTAGGTTAAATAAGCGATTAATATTTATTTGCGTTTACGATAAAAATTGTTCAGAACGTACACTTGATACTTTTCAAATATCATCATACTATACATATTATCTTTAAAACTTAAAACATAACTTATTATTTGTAAATATTTCAATAAAATAAAAACTTATCAAAACCATTGGTCAATGAATTTTTTATAAAACAAAATAACCGAACACAATTGATATAAAATGAGTTGATTTAAGCAAAAATTACAGTCATATAATTTTGATTTTTACTATTGATAATTATACCGCAATTACGATATAAATTTGAAAATACAACTAGAATCTTGCTTTTTATGATTTAACATAAAATGTTCAACTATGAACCTTAATTCATTAAAAATGAAAACAACATTTATACTCCAATTAGCAGTATAAAATTCATTGTTGATCCCAAGATCCGATTAGATACTGATTAGAATACATTTTATCAATAAACGTATTAAATTGCCAATAAAGTATACAATGGTTAGCACTGCGATATTTAAATGTTTCCATTATTTTTATTTTATAATATTATAGTCTCTTAAGTAAATCCGTCATAAAATATTTAATATTAACTATAAATAAAAATATCATATTTGTTAGGTACTTGACGGACGTTTTTTTTTATTTTTTTTCATAAAAGTTTGAATAAAAACATTATTTTAAAAATAAATTTGTTAAGTTTACGATGCACGTATGGACGTATGATGTATAAAGTTTTTGGTACTTAACACGAAAACGTAAAATTCTATGAAAACATTTATACATTTTAAAAGCTATATAAATTATAAATATAACAGTATACGATGAACATATTGTTATGCTATTATTATAAATGCCAATGTGCGTACCTACGTAGCATACGCTTTTATTATTTGAAAACCCAAATTTCATCAACCATTTCGTCCAATGTTTGTGCTGAAAATATTCAGTAATTTGATCGAATCATCCTATCATATCTGAAAACTAAGAACAATGTGTCAGTGTATCATCCAATTCTTTTTTGTTAGTTATATGTGCGGTGGCATGCGGGACGGAGGGTAAAAAATATAAAATCATCTCATCGTTCAATGGCGAAACAAGAAAGCTTACATCGTAGGGGTTATCCGAGTAAAATTCAATTGGGTTTAATGGGGGGGGGATGTGTGTAAATTGATTTAACTTTCTGTTGTCGTCAAGACGGTGACGAAAATTTATTATACGGCAATCTCGCCTTGCGTCTTGATGACAAAATTTAACTCTCCAGGGACCATTGCGAATTGGAAATCAATTTCAACACCGTCCAACTGATATTGAAACACACTCACTCACCTACACGGTTAAACACACCACCCACTCACATCCACACACATGTACACATACTAAATTATGTTAAAACATTAAGACTAGGCAATATCTTAAGATTTATCGTAA
Organism: Chaitophorus viminalis; assembly: GCA_025469195.1. Classification (NCBI taxonomy): domain Eukaryota; kingdom Metazoa; phylum Arthropoda; class Insecta; order Hemiptera; family Aphididae; genus Chaitophorus; species Chaitophorus viminalis. The sequence continues at coordinate 42,115 of JAIPRK010001715.1, forward strand.
AAACATTAGGAGAGAAATCTTGTGAAAGAATCATTTAATTTCTTAAAATAAAATGTATATATTAGATACTAGAATACTATTTGGAAAATATGTGAATTTGGTGCAATGCAATTTATTTTATTTTCTTTTTTTTTTGTAATTTTGTTGGATTCATTTATTTGATAGATATAATATGTATGGTGTACATTTCTATTCTAAGTTAATACAATGTTTTCCTACAATAAAATAGTTTTTAACTCAATTACACATTTACATGCTGGGACACTACATTTTATAACGGTGTTTTTTTTTACAAATACAATTTCTAAAACATTTCAAAAGAGTCCATTGCTTGCAAAACATTCAATAAATTGTAATAATAAATGAATAAATCAGCATAATAATATCATAGAAATAAATTATAGAAGTTAATACTAAAAAATTTAGGTAAACATTTTTTTCTTAAATAATAATATAAGCAATTTATATAAATTAATACTCTACATTAGTAGTAAATTAATATAAGGAACGTTACCTTTGTAAAAATAACTTATTTTTATTGAGTTTATTAAAGGTGTGGAGAAACATCACTTTGGAATGTTGTTGGATCGGATTTATCAAAATACTTTTAGTCAAAAGACAGGTCATCAGCTGAGCACTTTCTATAAATATTAATTTCATGAAATATTCACCACTCACCACTTAATATTTATAGGATTTTAATCATATCTTAATTGAACTTTCAACAATTGAATATGTAAAGCCTTTATTTCAAAACTTCATCCCCGAAAAAATATCAAGTGGGCTTATTTAAAACGATCAGATTTTCCTTTTATATGAAAATTGGTTGTATAATGCGGTTTCTTCCAATAAATCTTTTACGGCCAAACTAAATTTTCCCCTCCCAGAAATTGTTGGTTCGTGTGCCAAATAATTTATTCTTAGATCCAAGGAATACGCAACACTTATCTTCCCGGGATCGTGTTTGAAGGGGGATAAATGAAGATTTAGGTATTCCTTAATTTCGAAAATAATACAACTTACACAGATCATCGATCGATGTTAGTTTGTTGTTATACTTGGTGGTTTTTTAATCATTTAATTGACTGAGAAACGATCTAAATATCGTCACCAATGAACGATTTCACCCGTAAATGTGGCTTGAGAACATGTAGTATAATTTAAATATAAAAGTATATATTTATATTAACTATAATGGCGCTCTAAGTGTGAATAACTAATTTATAAATTGGTAATAGTATTGTTAATAATAATAATAATATTAATGATGAAATTAGCCATAAATCGGAATAGTTGACTTGTTTACGAGTTATTCTGTCCGTCTCGAATTTTTTTTGATAATCTGTAATTTGTGCCGTGCTGTGCTAATTTTTTTTATTTGCGATATTTTTCAAGTTGTGGCACAGAATTTTGGGATTGATTTCACTTCTTTATTAACCTCAAAATTCAGGAACGTTTTTACAATGTGTCTTTTCGGCACAGAATTTGGGTATTAATTTCATTTATTTATTGAGCTTCAAATTCTACTTTTTCAACTATGGGCCTTTTTGGCACAGAATTTTATGATTTTTCACTTCTTTATTAACATCAAAATTCTATCTTTTCTTCCAATCCCTTTAATTTACGCAAATAAAGTCTTTTTTACTTCTCTGAAGTATTTTTTTGTGGTATATATATATAGCTATCAATTTGCATTGTAATTGAATTAATTGAGCTACCTAAAGAGTATAATATTCGAATATATTATGTTAGATGAACAGAACATAATTGTTGATTATTATTTTCAGTACTTATAATATTTAAACGAACTTATGGTGTAGTAAATTGTACTATAAACTATGTCTCAATACTGCGATCATACACATGACGTGTTATTTTACAAACGGTTTATATTGATACAAGATGTTGGACTATAATGAAAACCTAAAATATGTTTTGTCAAAACAAAATAAACAGTCGTGAAAATAATATTGTTGTATGTTTGTAATTCATACTATTAATAATAAGTACATATCTATTAGGTTTTTCGAAAATATTAGCCAGAACGTATATAAATGGAAAAATGTTCAAAATTCAAGGAAAACAAATAAATTATTACTCACGTGTATATAATATTTATGTACTGTGTATGGAGTTTAAAATAACCGCAAAGAAAAGTAAAAAAAATCGGTACGTAAATAATGCAAGCGGTCAAGTATGATGTTATGTGGACTATATATACAATGCAGAATTAACCATAGAAAAATGTATACCGCGAAGTCATTTCGCGTTTACTTCGACCGGTGTGGTTTTGATTTATTTCTCGATACTTTGTGTGCGTACAATAACATCAATAATGTTACGTTGGTGAATATTATTCCATCCAGATCGTTTGTAAATCTAAGCCGGCGGTACCGCTGGGCTATGGTACAATAATGCTTACGGGTTTTCAATAGCGAAACGACCTCAATATATCATAGGTAAATGCGCGTAAATAATGGAGGAAAAATATCGCACAAAGATGCATTATTATTATAATAATAAATATTAATAATATACTTCTTAATAATTTATTATGCTATAGCCTACTCTGTGTCTGCGTTTGATGTATTATTTTTCGAATGTCTTATTAACGATCCCGTTGTTCCATACCAACAAAGGTACTCATTATTTTCATCGTCATCGTCGTGATATTATATAAATCACAATACGCGCTTTATTCCCATTACGCTCACCACGTCCCCACACGTACACCTTCGCGAAACTTCTCCTTTTACTCTCTTCACCTCCCCTCCCCAATTGTTGAAAAATCGCCCGAAATCGTCATAAATTATAATGTGAAATGTATAATCTACTTTCTCTATATACTGCTGTAGACTCAACGCTGAAAATATCACATGAAAATATTTTACTCGCTAGCTGGAAAATGCGCATTGGCGATCACGACGACCGTTGTGGCTTACACACGCATACCCTGTATACGTGAAATTTGGTACGAGAAAATGAAACACGTTCTGCAACTTTGGCGCACACCTGAAATCGTTAATTTAACATCGAATAAATGCGATCATGGAAGTTTAGCATCGGTAATATCAATCGGCAAAATCAATACGGCATCATGGTCAACCGAATACGAACAGATTTCCGACGTAATAATGACAAGGGATAATAATATTGTTATGAAACGGTTGGGGAAAATCACTTATACAGAGTTGTAATAATATTCTTTATTTTATGAGTATGATATGTCGATGTAGAAGAGATTTCGAAACGCAATGTTCACACACACACACGAGAAGAAAATAACGTTGAACTATATTTTGTGATTATACCTAATTAAATACAAAATTACGTCTACTAAAAATAAATAACGAATAACTATAATGTAGACGAAAAAAATCAACGTTTACTTGATATGCGTATAAACTTAACAATCTTCTTAGGACACCTGCTTAATAACCATCAGGAACACTACTACACTAAATTATAAAGATTAAACATATTTTAGTTCATATACAAATTTACAGATAATTTATTAAACTGGACTTGACGACAATGTGAATTTTATAAATCATAGTCAAAAACTGGACAATTCTGCTGATCAGTTTTAGTCTTCGCGTATAAGAACATAAAAGTTCGTCGATATTGAATGAATATAATGATTGTGTTCCAAAATTAAAGTCTTATATTGTTCTCGGTTTTCAAAAACTTTTAATTAAAAAATCGTAAACACCACTGTAACAATTGATACTTAAAAGTTAAAACTAATTTTCGAGATAAATACAGCATCATTGCTTCGATTTTAAAACAATTGGCCATAAAAAAAAAACAAATTATATACTGTCTTTGTTAGATATAATATTGTAGTAACATTATTTTCTACGGTTATTTCTATCCAGGTATTAAATCTAAAAATTTACTCATCTAAACGTCTTATGGAAAAGTTCACTTTTCATATGGTTAAAATATGTTATTCATTCAGTATAAGTTCGTAATTCGATACATATATTTGTAAAAATATTTTTAAACAAAATTAAAACTTGCAATTTCATTGTAACGAGACAACATCCTCACATAATTCTGTTAATAACATCTATACCGCCGTCGCCCTCGCGGCGTGGAAACCGGCTTGTATTATCGATGTTCGTTAGGCTAGGTAGCGCGCTGTTACCGGATC
>JAIPRK010001716.1:253-46193 GCA_025469195.1 Chaitophorus viminalis
ATTTTATTGGTGTGTGCCGTGTGGGCCGCACATATTTATATTTATTATACATTATTATTATATTCATTTGAGCGCCGTTTAGGCCAATCATATTTATTATTCATTTGTGTATTTTATTGGTGTGTGCCGTGTGGGCCGCACATATTTATATTTATTATACATTATTATTATATTCATTTGAGCGCCGTTTAGGCCAATCATATTTATTATTCATTTGTGTATTTTATTGGTGTGTGCTGTGTGGGCCTCACATATTTATTATTATTATACATTATTGTTAAATATATTTGTAACTAACAACAGTTGCCTTTGTTATCATAATTATTATTTTAACCGGCGAACAAGCCAGCCCTCTAAAACTGTTAGGCACTTGCCGCGCCAACACCCCTCTTTAGGAAATTATTATATGCACAAACCCCTCCCCCCTCGAAAAAAAGTTCCTGTGTGCGCTACTGAGCATAGTAGTATTACATAATACACGTTTCTTATCAGTTACCAGCAAATAAACATAGACCAATGATGCCGGAACCTATGTTAACATAGGCTGATTACCCTATAATACGTATATAAACTGCAGGGGTGGTCCTCGTCGTTAGCCACGGTTTTCGACAATTTCACTCAAGATAAAAAGGGACGGGTACATGCGTCCGGACAGGATATTATCTTGTTTTTAGCCTTCGACTTGGACGCCACCAAGTGAACCTGCAACGGAACCTAACCAAACCGTTTTCGTTTTTTGCAGGTGAAAAACGTTGTTAGCGCACGCGATATTGTTCTCCGTGTAGGTTGTTTCTGCAACCCGGGCGCTTGCCAAAACCACTTGGGACACACGGACCAGGATCTGAAGCGAAACCAGCAAGTGGTGTAAGTATAGTACATTAATAATTATATTGTCCTGAGTGAGGAGACAGTGATCTCGGTCTCCATCACGCCTAATATTTGTGGTACGGTTAACTTTGCAGTGGTCATATTTGTGGCGATCATATCGATCTCATCGACGGCCGTCCAACAGGGTCAGTTCGGGTCTCGTTCGGCTACCAGTCGAGCACATTGGACGCTGACAAACTTTACGACACGCTCGTCGAACATTTTTGGCAGAATCGGCCGGTCACGCCCGTCAAACGTCAACTGATCTCTATGGACGCGTAAATCGATTTAAATTAATTAAACGTGTAAACGTATATCCCAGGAGCGGGTTCAAAAGAAAGAGAGAGAGAGAGAAAATGAAGGACAATATTATAAAAGAGATAACAAAGGCGATCTCCCCCAAGCGATGAAACTTGTACTTTTGTATTTATTTTTATTATGAACAATACGATGGAAATAATTTAATTTAATACCTTACTTACTTGTACAATATAAAAACGTACCTACTTGAAAATATTGAAAATCGATAGCAATCCAGTAACTCTATTATCTTAAAGCGGAAAGAATTAATATATCTATATAATATATACGGACACTATAAAGGAAATAACTTTTGTTGAAAAATCGTGTCGAGATTTCCCTCGCAATAAGAACTCAATCAATTCGCCTCTGACAACTTTCGCGCACACAGACCCGATGAGAAGGGGACAGCAGGAACTGTAACCCAGGGGCACGAGTCTCGAAGGGGGCCGTAGCTCGGTCAATTTCTTTTGAAATTCTTTCTGAAAAAATTTTCTTTTTTTTTAATACGGTACCGACATTGAGTTGTTGATGAACCGCTGACATGATTCGTGCTAAAACGTAGATAAGTAGTATTTTCGAGGAATAACCTAATGACTATTTTTAAACAGTTTGTATGTTAGTGATAAGTCTAATACTTGACTGTTGGGGGAGGGACTGAATTAGTTTGTCCCTGATTTTTCTCCACGGTTCGATTAACCGAAATCCTGTGTGTCGCGTTCCTTGCGTATAAATTATTTTTACGACGCATACTAGAGGCATACTGTTGTCGTTTTCCGACTGACAGGTACAACGAAATGGACTTGCGCGTGAAGAGGATTTTTGTCTATCCGATCAAGTCGTGCGGGGCATTCGAGACGGACGAGTGGCAACTGGAATCGTACGGATTTCTCTACGACCGAAGCTGGGCGGTGATCACTGAGACGGGGGTGTGCATGACGCAGCTGGAAGAACCCAAACTGTGTCTGGTCAAGCCTTTTATGGACCTGCGAAAAAGAACGATGCGTCTTGTGTACGCCGGTAAGCTTTATACCTGCATAGATCCTCTTATTTAATATTATGTAGGTAATTACTTTTTACTTTGGGCCACGGCCCGTTCTGTACATAAAATAAAACAAAAATAAATATCCATGACCTTCTGCCGCGGCTGTAATGACACCATAATATAATATACACTCAAAGAGTTCACATTTTTGAGAAGACTCAAGTTATGTTGATAGAACAAAAAATGCATTGTACGTGTATTATTTATTATGAATATATTTTTGTTTTAAAAGGAAATGCATACATAATAAATATCACTGTTCCGTTTACATCAACAATATCATCAACGTTGATGTTATTCGAGTACCTATATCCTCTGTTCTAAAAGTATACTCTATGCGGAAAAACGAGCCTGCGTCTGGGAGGACTTAGCATATTGCATATGAATATGATATGACTACAATATTATAGTCGGTACTGTTTTGGTCGGAAGATGTGATGTACGTTGGCGTGGCGTGCGACTTCGATCAAAATAATATAAATTATAATATACCTAATTTGGGGAACGTAACAAAGCAAGACTATATTTTGGGGGGGAAAAAATAAAGTCACTCGGTAGATACTGCTCGTGAAATGTGCACTAAAACGTGGTTAAAATAATGATTAATTTTTACCGCGTATCTGTACGCGAAATTCGTTCTATTTCATATAAGACAATACCTACCTAAATTATTTTAAGTGTTCCGTCACACATATATACGTACATCGTCTACAATGTAAATTCGGACGTGAAATGAACAATCATCATGTACGTGTACAGTGTACATAGGGAAAACGTTCCACAGTCGAAAAGAAGGTAACATATCAACACGTTTTGAGCATTTGAGCAACAGATCTGCCGCGGTTGTAATGAAAAAAAAAAGGAAATAACATCACAAATGTTTTTTTGGGGATTTATAGACCTACCCTTTTCCTCGCGTTAGCGTGTTCTAAGTAGATTTTATTATTATTTGTAACACGCCAACTTTGAGCTCTATAGAAAATGAAGAAGAAGTGCCGATGACGGTGCCGTTGGACACAATCGATAACGGTGACAAGAGATTGGGAAAGATTTGCTGGGGAGGTGCCATAGAAGGAATCGACTGCGGTGACGAAGTCGCCACGTGGCTCAGTTGGAATTTGGACCAGCCAGGTTTGAGACTGGTAAGGTGCACTGAACGCAAATCGACGAAAGACAATAAATACGGTAAGTGTCGTAGACTTATGGCGATTTACCGAATGGACATGATTTTCATGCAACTTAAATCAGTGTGAGGGGTAGAGGATGGGAAACGTTATTAATTCAATCATTAAACATTTTTAATTTTTTTTATATTAACTATATTATGGTATTAAACTATCTCTTGAAATTTATCGTACACATACAATAAGTATTCAACACTCAAATAATTTATTTAAATGCTTTGAATTTTAGCAAAATTAGATGAAAAAGTAGTGGGAGCAAACCAATGTCAATATCTATTGACCACGAACTCAACATTGAAATGGCTACAACAAGAATTAATAGAAAGCAACATTATAGAAATGGTCAGTATATTATCATAATATATAGTAATTATCAAATATATTATCATAAGTGGGTGATATTTTATGATATACCAATAATATGTCATAACTGCAAAAATGTATTTTTTATTTGACTACCCAAAATAGTCATGATATGTTTGCGTATTGCAATATATATTGGTTAGGTTATATATTGGTCAAAATTCGAACTTAGAAGTTATAATGCTGTTCCAAATTGATATTATCCTGCCCTTGAACTAATCAATTTTAAATTTAAACAAAACATTTATACGTATGATAATCATGGTCTTAAAATATTACCTATAAGATTATTTTTGAAAACTATTGATTAAACGTGCGTCGTCAATCAGTCGTTTAATCGTCTATATTCTTTTGATCGTATACTCGTATCGAAATATACCGAACATCTGAAAGACCAAAATCAATAAGTTATAACAACCCCTAGGTACCACCAGTATCAGGACTGGATTTCTAATGGAACTGAAAGAGCTTGCGCTCATACGTACATTTAATAGCCGATTTCCTTGCAGTTTTGTAAATATATTTACCTAACGACATACAGAAAAAATTAATAAATCAAAACATATTCTTACCTAGTATAAGTTAATTGTTGATTAATATTTTAACAATTATAAATTGTGTTGTTTGTTTGTTTATTTGGGACACCCGCATCATATATTCCGCTTAAGAGACCCCCGCCCCTGAAATATATCTAAATTCACACTTGCTCCGGTACAACAAGCAACTATGCAAAACAGTCATGTGGAAACGCATAGGTACATAGCCCGTAAACGGCAACTCGAAAACGATAATATATTACACACATTTAAATTTTAATCATTCGACGGACACGTAATGTGCATCTAAAAAATCGGTCAACAATAAAATTGCACCATAAACGCGCATAATATTATTGAAATCATGTATATACGAGTATGATGTATTCCGTACGGTGATTATAGGAAGAAGATAGTTTGCTGTTCCGATTCCGAGGGAACATTGTGGTTTCCGGCAACAATTTGCCTGCACGCGCCGAACTGATGTGGAAAAAGTTGATCATCGGGGGCATCGAATTTCAGGTGAGCTCTCGCAGAACGACACTGCATCAGTAGTATAATAATATTATGTTCAGTGCGGTGTCGAACACCCGTAGTTCCTAAACTGGTGTCGAGTCAATCATTTTTCCGAAAAATTGTGCGAGGCCCAAAAGCGTAACTAGGAGAGGGCTAAGCTTCCTAAACATTTCATAGGCCTCCTGGTCTGTATTTTCTAAGTACTTTTAGTCGCCGCAAAATATAAACTTTAATTGCGCCTATGGTGAGACCGCGCGTGGTACTGCCAATTGTACCTATCCGTATAAAAATTCAACAGACCGAAGCCGCTTATGATTTTAGGCCCGACCACATTTCTACGACTTTGGTTTTCCGTTTTTACGCCTTTTCGCGTGCCTCTTAATTCCATAATGCGTTGAACTTGGGAAAATCCTTTCTTTGAAGGTTTCTGACCCCATAAGACTGAGCTATTGACTTAAATTCATACTCATATTATCCCCCCCGGTCCCCCCTTGACCACCATAGGAGTTGAATTTTGAATAATTCTTATTGCTACGATGTTTATTTTTTTTCTTATATCTGTGTACACGACTTTGACCGGAAGGATTGCTTTGTGGATGGAATATTTTAGGCTTGTCCCGGTCAACTAAAATATTGTCAAACCACCCCTGCTACATCCGTACTCGTAATGATTACAATGTCCATATATTGTACCGTAATAATATTATTGATTGTTGGCAGACGGACTCGGTTTGCGAACGGTGCAAAATGGTGAACATCGACCAGGACACGTCGGAGAACCATTACAAACCGCTGTCGGTGTTGGGGCAGCACAAGTGGCGAGGCAAGACCGTCTACGGGATCTATCTGAGGTGCGAGGACGCGAACACGTCGCATAAGATACGGGTGGGTCAGCAGTGCGTGGTCGCCGGTCTCGAGGAAATCCCGTGAACGCGGATCGACGAAAAAAAAAAAAAAAACGTTGCATAATATTATACACATATTATTATTAGTAATACCATACCTTGTAGACCCACGATGTGGAATATTGTTCATTTTTTATTTACAACCCCTCACAAGTCGGACCGAGGGAATATATCCCTTAATTCTATACCGGTTTCCCTTTACTTAGATTCCTTTGTTAAAGTAGACGAGAATACACAGACATCCGCTTTCTATTTAAATTAGTAAACGGTGTTATATTTTGTCCGGAACTTGATACCATTATATATTTATACTGCAGTTCATATAAACTTGCATTTTGCCAAAAATTTCATTCACGTTATTGTCGCACATTTGAAATCCCTTTTCATCGAACATTTTCTTACCGGCATTAATATAGTGATCGAATAGCCAGAGAGTGCAATAAGCTGAAAACGTTTGATTTGTTTAATAATGAACGATTTGTATTCCTTAAAGCACTGTTTTTTACTTGCCCAACGCAAATCATTAAAACTATAGGTATCTTTATATTTTGTAAATTTATTTTGATAAATCTATACTACTATTATTGTACTTGTACCAGTTGTACCTTTATTCGAACAATGTTATTATTATATATTTTATTGTCACCGCACTTGAACCCACCTGGGCGTTTACAACATATAAATAAATGAATATATATTGTAAACCTTATGATGTTTATGAGGGAGCCGGACTAGAGGGCTCGCGGTACATGTGAACTGCGATGTGCAAATAAAACAATAATTATCGTGCATTCGTTTACTTGTCTTGGAAATAGCATTATAATATTATATTATGAAAGCGCAAGCACCTGTTATGCGTTAATTTGCGTTTCTTGAAAAGGGGAAAATATCAACAAAAAAATTGTATTTTCTCCATTCACGCACGCACGCGAATACTGGTGCGGTAATACAATTTACAGTCAAACAGCACTTGCAGCGCACTCGATAGACACGATTATGAAGAATCAAGAAATAATAAATTGTCATGGTCGGAGGTAATAATAATCGGAGTAGCGCGGTTTTCATTACTAGGTATACGTAACGCGCTCCGACGGAATAACAGAATAATCCCGCCATAACCAGACGTGGTTGTAGTTGAATCAAGGGGGGGAGTGGAACTACTCTTCATATTTTTTCTCCGTATCGAATTAGGGGGGGGGGCGTAGGGAGACGCAGCTCCTCTTCAGTTTTTTGAAAATTTTGAGCGCCCCCCTTCCAATTATTTTAATTAGACGAAGCCCCCTACGATTTTGTTGAGTGTAATCATTGTAAGGAAGGCTAATTCTTTTTTTAAATCTTGGAGTCCCCCCCCTTTTATTTTTTCCAATTCGAGCACTGTGCGTACCCCTTTGTTTTATTCCGGTAACTTTCATGCTCGTGTTGCTTTGGAACGCTAATTGTATACCTTAGTGTAGTCCGTCTTTACTTTTTTTTCCAATCCAACCAATGGCCACGACTGCACATTGTGTTGACGGTCTTCGCGCAACACAGCAAATTCGCGTTCGGCAATTCAAATGCCGTGCTGTTGGCTTTAATAATGTTAACAAAAAACCGACTTGTTGTCATGTTAAACATCACGGGAAGAACACAATAATTGATTGTATGTTTTGTGGTTGGTTTTTTTTACGATGTTTTTATTTTCGAGCGAGTTGTCGAACATCTGTCAACATTGAGCGAACATCTGTAATACCCACATATACTACCTATTACAATTCAAACGAAAAAACTCTTAATAGGTCGCCAACATTAAAACACATCGATATTTAACATTTAATAATATTAATTAGTATTTATATTTATTATTTTATTATATTAATAATACATCGGTTAGATTACTGAACGCAAGACCGAGAAGAAATGTATTTTCATGCCGGTGTAGCGTACTTTTAAAATTGGCCCATGTTTTTATGTGTCCTTTGTGAGAAACCTTGATCAATAAGCCGATAGTGGAAATAGTATTGGGATTTTTTAAGGTATTACCCTTTTAACAAACTCTAATGGTGTCCCTGTGTATAATAAATTAATAACAAACATTCAGTCTGAAATTAAGTTTTACAAAATGAGACCACACAACAGAATTATGAAATAATGAACCTTGAAGATAATAATATAAGGAATTCATTCATAAGACATTGCAGGAAACATGCAAAAACCAAAAAAATTTCATTTTGATGGCGTTTAAATGAAATATTTTAGGAATAGAGTAGTCATACATTTCTTCTAAACAAAAATATTAAGATAATGTATATGATGTATCTAAACACATATTTTAATTCAATACAAAAATTTTGACACATGAGTAGACGAAGAAAAATGATATAATACAGTACAACAATAATTTGTTTTGCTTTTTTTTCTTTTGCAAATCAGAAATGAAGCACCATAATTTTGTCTAATTTAATTAGCAAATTGTTTTGTTTTTGTACACAAAATATAAATTACTAAAATCCTAAAAACATATCATTCCATAGAAAAATTACTATATATTATTTCTGAGTAAAAAATAATAATAATAATAATAATAAACATATTAACATACACAAGTGTTCTGTTCAAAGAACGTCATAATTGTGACTTAAGAACAATCAATTGATTATATAAATATAAAAATTATGGACTAATATTTTGTTTATTTGCAATTTAAACTAATAACAAATAATATAAATAATATAGAGTATAAAATAATTATATTTCTTTTTTCATATTGAATAATTATAATTTATCGGTTAACATAAAATAATTGTGAGCTTCAAAAAAAAAATAAATAAAATAAACAAAAAATATACACACTAACGTTTAATCTAAATGACATTACTATTATATTACTATATATTTGTTCATAAATTTTTGTTTCACAGCTCAAAACCCATTTGAGTACACTGGGCATCATAGGAAACATCAAAATGTAAAATGGCCTCTAGTGTTTTGATAAAAAAAAAAAAAGAAATCTTATAGTGCACAGGCACATTAATAAAAGGTAAAAAACTACTTGAAAAGTTATTAAAAATACATTAGTGTCGAGGATTAATATTTTTCCATATAATATTATACCACACTTGGTAATCAAGTCTTTTTGTTTGAAGCAATAATATTATATGTATTAACATACAATATAATTATAAATATAATATAACTTGGTAATAAATTGTAAGCCGTCACACCATAGGTGGGTTCCAGATAGTTTGGTCCGAATATATCAGCTGTTAATGTTAATCATTGTGTTTCATCGTATGGTTACAAATGTGATACTCTGATTATAACTGATTCACCAATTAGCCATACCGGGTTTGTTGAGCGTCATAAAGTAAATCTGACAACAAGACCCACCTTTAGCAGACGAAAAGAATACCTGAAACAAATAAAACAAAATAATTTCCGAACCTTGAAATTTATATTTGTATATCAGTAAATCCTTCCAAATGACACAACAATGGACAAGGATATATTATGTAATCCTACCAACCAATTTTGTAACATACAACTTGGAATGATCCAAAGTAAAAATTAAAATTATTACAAAATGTAAAATACATCTGATAGTTCACTCTGAGATTGTTATTCCCATTTGACCAATTTTATTCATTTCCATTAACAGGACAAATACTCTATGTATATTTTTTCAAGGCACACTATACAACATGAACAAGCTCTTTAAATTCTTTTATGATTAATTTATATAGACTTGAAACAACTATTTACTTAAGGAATTAGTTTTAGTCAATTATGTATTGCATATTATTGTATCTTTGACCCATTATAGTGTTTTACTGATAAATAAATAAGAATTTACTTATTAATATGTAAGAATGGTGATTAATTATTATACCAAATCATAAACACTCAGTATGGGTACACATATTAATATTATGTATAAGAACAAATTTCAAAAATTATCATTGGTCATTCAACATACAGATTAACTATAACAACTTTATACATTAATCCTTCATATCCCTCAAAAATCAATTTAACACTTTAAATAATCCCAACAGTTTTTAAAAAGTTAATATAAGAAAACCTTTATATTTAAAATACACTTTGATAAGTTCAATTTTGTTTATAGAATGCTTACATCAAATTAAATATTTGACAACATTTTACAAAAAAAACTTACCTTGTCATTTCGCTCGCAAAGGAACTTCAACCTCTGTGCTTTTTTATGCATGAATACACCATCTAAATGACCAGTTTCTACACTGCGTATTTCAATTGCTTTATTACCCCAACCCATAATTTGGCCAGTACCAATATATGCAACTGAAGTAGGCATTTCACCCCATTGCAAAAGTATATTTTTGGACATCTAAAAGTCAAAAAATTAAAAAAAATACAAACACAAATAAAAATAATAATATAAATACCTTTCCATAAGTATTTACATAGACACCCTCATTATCATAACATAACAACAATTGAAGTCCATTAGAGTTTGGTAGTACAACAATACAATGTGGTGCAATTGCTCCTTGAGTCTATTTGAAAAATCAATATATAATTAAAACACATATCCTGTTTATATTGAGTAATAATGAGTAATATGCTTACATGTTTCGGTAAGTATATATCATACACGGTAGCAGAGTCTAGATCTACTGCATGAAATCCATCAGCTGAACCATAGATCACCTTAAGTCGTGCTCCTTCTTCAATTGTCAAATCTACTAGTAGAGGTCTATGAACAAGGTCTCCAAAAGACTATAACATTTTGAAAATGTTAATTAAATACTAAAAAAAATAATTAAAAATGTATAATCTACATACCTTGAAAGCCATGAATTTATGATATGGTTTAGGAGCCCATGCATAAATCTCGATGCTGTCTTTGAGGGCAATTACCAAAAATTTAATACGTTCATACTTGACAATACAGAAGTGTACAGCACCTTGTAAATCACCAACATTAATCCAACCATTTCTTCGTTCCACTTGCTGCAAACAAACACATTTGTAATAATGGACACTTTAAGACATGCATTATAAGTTAACTAACCCCATCTGTTCTGAGTATCTTAGATTTCAACCAAGATAAATAATAAACTCTAACACGATTTTTCTTGCCAGAAACGGTTACTAAAATATTTTGACCTTCCAGTACTTCCATTTGTTGGAACCGTCGTCTAGAAATTAGTTGATACACTTTACCTTGACCACTTCTGTCTAACAACATGAGTCCAGTTTCTGTACCAATCAACAAGTTGACTCCTAAAATTTATTTTTATTTTAATTTTTAATTCTCACCAAAAAGATTTTAAAAAAAATTTGTACCCCATAATGCAGCACAAAGAATTTCAGAATTAAAACGTTTCTTGTATTTGCGTATTTCTGGTGTCTCCGATGCTAAATCATGAACAGTTGGTGTAACATTAACATTAACATGTGATTCACGACGACCCGGTCCTTGGGAACTTGTACTGGTACCAGTACCACCAGCTCCAAAACCAAATGTCAGGAATGAACGTTGTTTCTGTAGTAATGAATAAGTTTTTGATATTGCATTTTGATACTGAAATCAAATAAAAGAAATTATAAGTTATATTATTTATTTTAATTAATAAAAAAATAAATAAATTTTAAGTCTTTTAATACCAACAACCACTTTTTAAGCATTATATAAGTCTTTACACTTATATAAAAATTAGGTAATAGCTGTTGATAATAAAAACATTGAAGTTCAATTAAACTTACTTTACACAAATGGTGAACATGGTTGTTTGAGTTAATGATGTTAATGGACATAAAACAAAATCAAATTAGATTAGTTATTATATTATTTTAAATCAAACATAATAAATAGTTAGAAAATAATGTAATAATATTTAAATAATTATGTTTGGAAATTTTTAACACATCAAATTTAAATGTTTAAAAATTTGATAACATACCTCTTCACTGGTACTTTTATCGAGTCTTTGGTTTGGAGTGCCAGGACTAGATGAAGCCTAGAAAAGAGTAAATATTTTTATATAAAATTTTATAAAATTTGGTTTATTTATCAATCAAACCTGAGAAAGTAAATCTGGTAGAACCGAACTTGTTCTTGAACTTGATCCACCTGATATATCATGTCTATGGAAATCACTACGTCGTTCATCACGATTCTATAAGTTTCAATACATTATTTTGTTTATTATTAAGCATTCATATACAATGGAAATTACACTTGTTTAAAACATTGCATTAGTTATGTTATTCAGCATGTATTAATTGTGAACAATTTTTAGTGTATATTATGCTCGATTAATGAGAGCTTAGTTATTCCCATGAAATCATACCAACATTCATGCTAATATTAAAACATACATTAATATTTTTTAAATACTTACCTAATTTACCCTATAAGTATTAGTATAAAGTAATTAATAAATCTCTGTGCAAACATCTTTATTCAACAGTACTATTCCTCTCCTCATTTTATATATTCTACAGCTATCATATCATTATCCAACCTAGCTATTTACAAACTGCTAATACATAAAACATGCAACACAAACAAACACAACACTATTTACATGCACACAACACAGATGCATTTATATTAAACATAGCATACACCAATCAATCTTTATTCATGTGATCCAAATGATATCAAGATTATGGCAAAAAACAAATTCAGATTTGGATCATTCTTGCACATTCCAAAATATTGAACTTAATATGGATTTTGTTTATGCACTTGAATTTTTCTTATATATATCTTACAAAGAATTATTTAGAAATGTGCAATGATATAAAATAAATTGTTAAAAATTCGGTTTTAGAATAATTTCAACTGTTATAATGTCTAATATTACAAATAATAGTATATGATGTGTAATGTGCAACATATATTCCATTATTTTTAAACATATAAATTATTATTTGAAATAATTAAAATAAATGATTACCAAATAAGGATACTAGATAAGTATTAACTTTTTTATTTTATATAAATAAATACAAAATATATTAGTTTAAATATTTAAATAGTAGTTTTAATAATTTGTTTATTTTCAAAAATATTCAACTTAAATGATGATACATTAAGATAAAATTACAGTAAAAGCCAAAATAATAATAAAAGTTAACAAACTATATTACTATGAATATGTTTATTATGTACTAATGAATTTTAATACCTATCTATCAAAAATAAATAAACCCACAGTTCTTGCTATGTATTATTTGTTGTTTAACCTTTCTTTATTTTTAAAAATGTCAAAATTATATTTATGAAATTAGTTTCCTTATTTAAAACCGAACATTAAAAATTAAAATATAATATAAAATTATTAATTATTAAAGGTGAACTATAGATTTTTCTTTAGTATTACCACTTAAACTATATCAAAGCACATTGCTAACAATCAAGTTAGTATTTTTTTTATTTTTTTTTTTGTATCTTTTAATAGTATTTTTACCAGGATAGATTGGTTTAAAGTCATGCAATTTACACAAATACCACTGACGCTCACCAGTCATATCACCAAAATGCACAAGATTAAAAATTGTCTCACGTGGAATTAGATTCTTTGGACTTGATGATCAACAGTGATATCAATGAAATTAATAAATGACAAAAAACCTAATTACCCTTGATATATAAGGTATCCATATACTAAGTACCTATAATTCTTAATAGCAACTGAGACAACCGATATGTGTATTATTAGCGAGAACGCGTATTAGGGTAAAACACATGGCATGATATATTAACCTTTACTTTTCAATCTCTAACCTGATTAGTTTCATTGGTAAATCCATTATCTTGACCATTATTCTTCTTGCTACTATCAGCACATCCACGAGAAAATCTGGGATCACTCTCTAAACGTCTGTTTTCTAATAATGGTCTGATTAATCTTTGCCGACTGGATTGTAATACAATATCACCATCAGTTCTTTCTCTTCTTGGTCTAGTAGGCTTCCAAGGTTTTTTTAACGAATCAAGTCGTTCTAAAGTCTTTTTACTAGCATCTGAACCTCTTCTCTGCTGTATATCAGAACGTCTTCCTTCAAGAAACACAGCAGAATGACGAGCCGAAGGTATAAAAAAGTCTGTATTCTCTCGTCTGAACACATTTGGTATAAATTTAGATGGACCAGATGATTCTGTACCATTATATTTATGCAGTGGCATACGTCTGGGTACAGATGATATCTGTTCTTTGGTTTTATGTTGAGAATCTTTTGCAGCAATGTTATTAGGCTTTTGGAAGAATCGAGCAAAATCCCAGTCCTTCAGTAATTTTTGTTCATCAATATCTATTTTTCCATCACTTGTACATGGTTTTTGCTGCGGCAACTGGTGTAGGAATTTTTTAAAATATTAAAACAAAATAATTTAATAGAAACCTAATGGTCCAATAGTCTTGATAATAGAACTCCAATAAAACCTATCTATTTTTAAAAATCAAAATATAGAATATTTTTTGCCCATTCTTAAAGAAAATTATCACTAATATACATAAAATTGAATCAAAAACATTCATTTTAAAATGTTACCATCAAAATTATTATTTTGGAATTTTCTTTAAATTACGTTTTATTAATTTATAATGTACCCTAAGAAATACAACTAATCAAATTTTAAAGTCAATTATGATTGTTTTATAGTAGAATGATGTTGCTTTATCTCAAAACTAATACCATGCAAATAAAAATGTAATACAACTAAGCAATTTCAAAAAAAATTTCCAAACAAAAAATCTAGTAATAAAATAAATTTTAATTAAAAGACACAAAATTATTACAGTTATACTACTTCATATAAAAATGTATAAAATAAATTAAAGTAATTAAATATTTTAGTTATAGAAAATTAAAAAAACAACGATAAATAATTATAATAATTTAGGCATAAGAGTTGTTCAAAAATTATTATTAATTTTTCCTCAATTTAATACTGTGAGATTGTCAATGTATTAGATGATATAATTAAACCACTGAAAATAAAATTTAAGTTTCCAAAATACGAATTAATTTAAACCTTAATCAAATACCAATCGAAGACACAATTTGAAATTTGATAACTTTATGAAAAATAATTATTATTTAAAATGTATAAATATAATAATGAAGAATAAAAACTATAGATTTCAATATAATTAACTCAAATAAAATTCATTAGTTTGAATATTATTTCAATATTTTTAATATCTAAAAATGAAAATGTAATAAAATGTCGATAAAAATAATACCATTATCAAAAGTGATAGGTATTTTTAAGGGTTTTAAAATTAACAACGAAGTATATGATAATCTGTATATCATTTAAACTCTGATATAAAAATTACTTACTTTAATATGAAATGTTCATAAGAAAATACCCTACACCATTAAGCTAGATCCTCAATATTTAAAAATATATACATACTAGTAGATGCACTGGCACTTGAGTTTTTGATACAACTTTATACGAAAAATATGATAATTTAACAAAGATTCTAGAATATAATATTCAGTATTCATTTACGTACTGAGCATAGTTTATAAATAGTATTAAATACCATCTCCTTCTACATAGGTTAATGTAATAGCAATAGTTTAAAATAATTTTAAATGAGAAAAACATTCTAATATTCTAAGAAGGCTTACTAATTATATTATTATAAATGGAACCAATTTCAGACTATAATAAATTTATAAATATTAGATGAGTAAATTTAGATAAGCATTATTATTTATTACATAATAGTTATACCTGTTTAATCTAGACAATGAATCTTTGGAGAAATATATATTAAATAGAACAGTAAGTAATTTATGGTCATAAAATATAGTTATGTAGACCAAACTCTACCACCAAAAAAAAAAAAAAACTAGCTGGTTTTTCTACATTTTAAAAATACACACTAGGTATAATATAAATGAATATACTTTAAAAGCCAAATTATTATTAGTAAATAAATAAGCATTTGAGCTAATTTTATATTTAAAAATTAATCCTACAAATATTTTTGTTCTTATAGGATAAAAATGTATAAAATATAAATAATAATGCACTTTAATGGGACATTTAACATAATATAACTCATGATTAATTATTATTTAATACTCGTGCATTGAGTTACTATTTTTAAGAATGCTTGATATAAGTGAAATAATGTTAATAGTGAATATTATAAAATATCACTATTAATTTAAAATTCTGTCCAAAAAACCTTAAAGGCAATTCCGTTTAAATAGCACTTTTTTCATGCTAAAACAATAATAAAAAAAATGTCCCATTCTAAGCTCTAAAAAACATCTTTTTACTAAAACTGCACACTATTAACATTCACCAAATTAGTGAAAAGTGTGATGTGTTTGTGCATGAGCCTATAAAGCAAATATAACACTTACTCTTTTTAACACCAATGTTCTGTCTCCGTTTTCTTCTTCATCTGGTGTTGGTGGAAGAGGACGATTAGGCGCGCCACCTGGTCCCATAACAGTACTAGAACTTGATGATGAACCTAAAAGTATAAATAAAATTATATACTTAATTAAACATTCAAAAGATTTACTATAACTATATAAAAATGAAAACCTATTTCTGAATTATAATAGTAAGCACATTTTTGTATTCTTATTGTTATCTATTACTGAAATTATAAATGATATATTTTATCAATATGATAAAATGTTTATTTAACAACAATATGTTAGTTATAATAATATTATATACTTAATTAAACATTTAAAAGATTTACTATAACTTTATAAAAATGAAAACCTATTTCTGAATTATAATAGTAAGCACATTTTTGTATTCTTATTGTTATTTATTACTGAAATTATAAATAATATATTTTATCAATATGATAAAATGTTTATTTAACAACAATATGTTAGTTATAATAATCAGTAGGTACAATAATCTTAGAAGTAACTAATTAGTAATCAGAATAATTATTTAGAGATAATATACAAATTAATTAATAAAATATAAAAGAGTACACTACCTTCAACTTGTACAAGTGTGTTAGGATTTATATCAGCCGGTCTGAAAAACAATATTAAATAATTAGCATTATGTGTTTAATGAAATCATTTTGTCATTGGGGGGAGATATAATAATTTGGTTTATTTCTAATCATTAAAATAACATTTTGGTTTCCACTAATCATATCAGCAGTTTATAGTTTAATTCTAGGTTGCAGATCTAAAAGGATATTAAGTCTGAAAAGTAAGTATAGCTAACATATAACTAAAATGATATTATTCTTGAATATTGTTAAAAATCAACTTAACATTCTTTAGAGAAAAATATTATACACAAAACTACTAAGGAATAATAATCAAGTAAAAACTAAAAACATATATTATATAAATATAATTTTGTACTTAATTATTCCATATATTTTTTTCAGTTAATAAATTTAGGAATTCTCATTTTGAAGATAGGTCACAATCACCATTTTAGTTATAGTAACTTAAGCCAATTCTACTAATGAAAATAATATACTAATTTTAAACATTGGTAAACTTAATAAAAACAATGGTAGGATATATATCTTATAATCTTACATGATAAATACATAACAAAATAATAGTAGAAATACTGTGGCTGAATAATTAATGGTACAGAAAATTATATTCAACTTACAATGGTTTAGGTGGATCACTAGCTAATAATGTTCCATCATTTGCCTTTCTTCTAGGTGGTGCACGTCGGGCATCATTTCTGTGGGCTGTATCATCTTCCTCTTCATCATCATCATCCTCATCATCATCGGAAGAATCAGATTCAATTATTCCTTGAGGTATCACTTTAGCGCCACCATTTTGATGAACCTGTAACAAATAAACATCCAATTAATTTAATTAAGTCCTGAATGAGTTGCTCTCTCTTTAAAATAAAACTCTTAGCATAATAAACTGACCATGGGTTGAAATGCGTTGGAGTTCCTCTGTGGTTGCTGCAGTTGTGGATGGAAGTGTCGATCATCACGTGGAGGTGGAGGAAGTGGTCGAGAAAGTGGGTGAGGATCTGGGACAACTAATTTAACCAATATGTAAAATTAGTAGATTATCTTTATTAAATTGAATATTAATATACCAACCAATTAATCTTTGAGGCAACATTGGTGGGCGAGCAGGAGGGCCTGGATCAGGTATTTCTTCTCTTTCTTTACCATGTTTATCTTTACCATGAGGAGTTAATGTTCGCCCTTCCTGAATTTGTTGGAAATTACGCCTTAATGTATTATCCCCAGGAGCTTGAATGATGGATGAATGTTGTTCACCAGCAATATTGTGATCGTCATCTTCTTCATTTTCTGAACCACTGTAACGATAATCTTCTCTTTCAGCTAAAACAAAATATAAAATAGTAGTTTTATAAATAAGATATTTATAACACTCCAAAACATAAATATAACATTGTAATAAAAATAATTACATTTTTCTTGCTTCCGTTTTTTACACCTATCAATATGGTCTTTAAGTTGAATACGGACTTGTCTCTCAGTTGGTTGGTCCCTAATATATGGATGTTTCAAGAGCTGGTCTGTATATGGCCTTTGATGATAATCTTTTACTAATACAGTTTCAATGAAACCTAATTACAAATACCACAATATTAGTTTGAAGCTATAATATTAAATCAGTTACATTCAAATTCAATTTTAATTTGTTATCTATAGTTTAACTAAAAATATAACATACTGTGAAACTTCTTAGCCCATTTTTTTGACTTTAGTCTGGGTGGTGAATTTCGAGGAATTAAGAATAAAGCTCTCATTGGATGAAGATCACACAAGGGCGGTTGGGATTCAGCCATTTCTAAAGCAGTAATACCTGAAAAATAGTTTAATATAAATATTATTAAATAAAAATATAACAGTACAATTTATATTTGTATATAATTATAATTATAATTTTTAATGCATGTACCTAAACTCCATAAATCACTTCTGTTATCGTACGTAGCATCTGGATTTTCTTCACATGCAATAACTTCTGGGGCCATCCAGTAAGGAGTACCAATAAAAGTATTACGTCGTCCAATTGTACGATCTAACTGGGCACTGACACCAAAATCGACTAATTTTACTTCAGCATTATCAGTCAACAAAACATTCTGACCCTTGATATCACGATGAATAACCTTGTTTGAATGCAAATAACTTAGACCACGCAATATTTCTCGGCAAATATAAGCAATCCATTCTTCTTTTAGTGACTGTCCTTTGGTCGATTTTACCAAGTCAGTAACAGAACCAGCCCCACAGTATTCCATCACTAACCACAGTTGATCATCTTTACCAGGTGGACTTTTTTTAATAAATGCCCCATAATATGTGGCAATATTACGATGGTTGGAATACTATAAAATACAAATGATTATAAATTACATCCCATTTACATTACAATTTAAATCAAAACAATTTAAGTACAAAATTACTTTTTTCAAAACATTAATTTCTAATTTTATTTCTTCCTCTTCTTCCTACAAAAAAAAAAAATAATAATAATAAAAATAATAATAATAATAACATTTTACATTTATTTATAATATTTATATAAAAATATTTTTTCATTCAAAATATTATAATGATTACATACTTCTGTCACATCCATGACTTTAATAGCTGCCAACTGTCCAGTTTTAGTGTGTCGTCCCTAAACAAAAAAGAATTATAATTATATTTATGTTATTTAACAATATCAAAAATATTAGCACTGTAAAGATCCCTTAAAATCAAATGTAATTAATCAATAAGTATCTTATATACAATGACAATCCTTGACTAATAATTATTTCAGAGGTATAATCCTAAAGTTGCTATATATCCGGAAAAATCGGGACTGTTTTTAACTTGTGTACCGATATACAAATTTGAGAAAAAAAATTGAAATAGTTGAATTTTGTAATAAAATATGGGGCAATGTTTTGAATAATAATATAATAATATTATTGAAAGAGTTTAAAATAACTAACCAATGTATGTGCTTTGAGTAGGTAATTAACTTTTGAAATTTTTATGTATTAAGAGTTATAACCAATTTAATGCAATACGGAGAAAAAACTATCATATAGTTCATCAGATAATCACTATCTTAATTGTATAATATTTGAACAATTTTGATGTACTTAGTAACAAGTTGTATAACAGACGTATATGTGGCATAGTCATAAAATAAAATCATTCGTTTACTAATTTTTGTCATTATGGCACAAAAAGAAAATGTCATTTTCCTAATGAGTTTTCTAAAATATAATTTTAATAATAGAAGTAGAAATAATTGTGAATTGCATTGCACCTTATTCAAAGGATATGTTCAAGTTGGTCAGTAAGGAAAATCAGATATCCATGATCATACCTATTAAAACTAACTAACATAAAAAGGCTTTAAGTTTAAATACAAGTGCAGAATTAAAAAAGTTTCATCTTCTTTTTCAGAAGATTTTCTATCACTTTATATTTTTCTTCTGTAATATTAGCAATAATTGTATTATCACTTAGTCACTTGTAACCTCCATCAAAACAGTTCATAACTAACCCCAATCTTCAACTGAAATTTCGTCAACATCTTCAATACCACGTATCATTAAAACAATATTTTTAATAAGAGTATCGTCTTCTTGAGAACATAAATGATGATTTGTTGCACAAAACACAATATAACTTTATCTATAGTTAAAAATAAGTGAGTATATACCCATGATATGGACATACTATATTCTATTTTGATTATTATTACCTATTATATTTTTGTCACAAAACTATTATGATGATGGGTGACGTTTAACATACGGATGAGAGTGATAAATAATCAAGGTTTTACTGTATTTGTAAATTTTAAATAGAGTGGAACTTCAAGTAAATTCTATAGAAGATTTAGATGTTTCAAAACTTTATTTGTCCGACTGCACAACAATATACATGGAAAATTAAAATCGTTGATGCATAACTACCTACACATGATGATTCGCTTCGTTAAATAATATAGGCTATACATGTAATTGGTATAATAATAAAAGGAACTATTATTGAGACCTTTCTTGACATCTTAAGGTTTTTAAATGAATAGATTTAAATTGTTTTTAAATGAATATACAAATCCCAAAATATTATATGTTTAATTGTTCTAGATCTATATCAGAGAAAATACAAATGGAAACTTAAACACTGTTATACATATCCTTCAGTTGCATAAATGACTAGAAAAAAACATCAAAATATTAAAAAAAGTATACATACTCAATAAACTGTAGTCATAATAACCTAATTACAGTTTAGTGTGAGCAAATAATGATGTCATTACCAATAACAATAAAATATGTATAACAGTAGGTAGAATTATTTCATGTAAGTAGACTTTGAAGGGTCAACAACCAATTATACCCGAATGGCACGCCCTAGTCTAATAGTTACTAAACAATTCCTTGAAGGCTATGATGTTCAGTCAACACAAAATTAAAATGTAAACAATAGGAATGAAGTACCAAGTGGGTTTTAGAAACTTAATCATAAAATTCTCCTCTCATAAGTTAAAAACTAAATTGACTGAAACTTATTTAAATAATATTATTCTATGTTATATGTTTACATTACTAATTATTATTTTTTTTTATTAAATAAATTACATGCTCCTAGTTTTTGCTATATATATTTGCTAATTGATTTACTATACACTTTTCTTTTATTCAATTACTATATAAATCTATATACATAATGCTTGAAAAATGGTATAAATACATTGTATATATATATTGTATAAATATAATAATAATAGTAATAATAATCTATGATCAATAGGGACATTATTTGTTTAGTAAACCTATTCAGCTACTATGAATCTGCCCTTTCGCATGTAAAAATGACATAAATTAAAATTGTAAACAATACTTGTTATTACCTAACACATCATGTTGAAAAAAATTTCAATCAACAAATGAAAACTTATCAGGGCAGCATCAAAGAAAAAATGAATCATTGACTATAACGTGTTTTGCATGATTCATCATCTAGCACAAATTGGGATGTCCGAGAAACTTACATGATCTTTTAAAATGTTGCATTGAAGCTGAAGACAATGTTCTGTTTGAACATTAATCAATATGTCAGAGTGGAGCAAAAGAAACTACAAATCGCATTCAACATGGATTAATTTTGTTTAGTGGAAATATAATATGTGATCAAATTGTTCGAGAAATAAATAAGTTTATCATTATTAATTTATGAAACATCTGATATTGCTGGTCTCAAACAACTTTCGACTGGTGTTCATTTAGTTGATAGTTCAAAAACTATAAAAAAAAGAATTCCTTGGATTAAGAGCACCATAAACGTAGCTGGTATAACTACTTCTACTTTGTCTTCTGTTGAAAAATACAGTTTGGATATAAATTAACTAGTTAGCTTAGGTTTTTATTGGTGTTCAGTAATGGCTGGATAGGAAAATAGAGTTGCAAAAATAATTTGTAAAAAATATTCTACATAAACATTTTTTCACTGTGCTTTTCAAAAATTGAATCTGGTTGTTAATTATTTAAATACAGTGACAAAAATACAAAATACTTTAAGAGTTATTTTAGAAAAAATTACATTTTTCATGAAATTATACTTCATTCAAGTTTAGTAAAAAATATACCACCTGTATGTGATATGCGCTGGTGTGCAAAATATAAATATATTCAATTTTTTTATGAACATTTTATCAACATTAAATCAGTATTAGAAACACTAGGATCTACAGGTAACACCACTACTCACATGAAAGCTCACCAACTATAATGCGCGACATCAACTTTTCAATTTATTATTTCCTTAAATATTTTATCCAAATACTAAACTCATTTAGAAACAGTGACAATAATTCTTTAAATATAACAGAACAAAGTGGCACAGAAATTACAAGTGTTACGACTAAACAAAATATCAACTAAATTATAAAAGATACTGGTAAATGCTATTACCAAAATTCTCTTTTTATTCTTCACTTAGATTCACTTATATCATCACTTTCTTGAAGATTTCAAGGACCAATAAATCAGTGTCTTCAATAAATATACTGTTTTGTATTAATATTAAAAAATATTCTATCAACGATTTCAAAGAATTAATAAAGCTTAAAAAGTAATAAGTGAACACGATCAGATTGACAATGTTATAGAGGAATTAACGTTTTGATATCAGTATTAGATTGATAAAATTTTAGATAAATTTTAGTGTGATGAAATTTTATTTGTCAATTAATTATTTGATTGTGAACATTATCTTAGAATTTTTCAAGTACTATGTTTATTTATCACTACCTCAAACAACATACACAACAGAGAAATCTTTAAGAGCACTAAGAAAAGTTGAAACATGACTTCATTTGACTACAGGTGAAGACTGTTTAAATGATTTGTGTATGATAATTGTAAGCATTCATTATTATAGGGTAAACATGAATTTACAATAGGGATACTATAATAAGGATAATTTCATTTTGATAGTTGGTAATATTTTTGGAATGAAACAAAGAAATTTGCAATTTTTAACCGAACAGTTAACTTGTTGGTACATTAAAATTGCAGTTTTTTTCTATCCTTATAACAAAAAAATTTGTGAACTTTTTTGCCTCCTAAACCTTTTTCTTAGGGTAGCCATAATCATAGTCAAATACTAGATACTAAACAGTACAGTTTTAATGCTTACCTTATAGACTTGTCCATAAGTTCCATTTCCAACGACTTCAATGAGCTCGAATATACCCGCTGGGTCCTATTAAAAATAAAAATAAAATAAAAAATGATACCCAGTGTTCGACGAATAAGACGGATTAAAACTCACCTTAAGAGCGTTGAGATCGATGTCATCCAGCGAACAGTTAACACTCGGTGCTAGGTTGTGCGCCATATTCAACATGAAATGGCGAAACCAACGCCGGTGTTATGTCAAACAGAATACTTATATGGGTTTAACTCCGGCCGCGTTACGGATTTCTACGCTGGAGGCCTCCTGCACTCGTATACAACACGCTATCACGCGATGTCACGTCGACGTCCGCTGCGGTGCATTGCTGTTGCCCGTTCGGTGTAGTGCCTACGATATACGAATGATGATGAGAATTGTCCGTCAGTCTCTTCCGTAGTTCCACAAGTCGCAGTCGTCGTTGATGTACTTGAATCACACTAAAAGTGTACACACGACATGTCGGCGGTGACTCGCGTACAGGTGATGAGCAGTGAGCATCGAACGGTATTTATTATTTATATAATAATATTATAATCGGATCACGGGTGAGGAAAAAAAACGAAAACAATAACAATAATCGGGGAATATCCACTATCCACACCTTTCCCAGAATCACAGATCTCAATATTATGGTGACGTCATCTGGACGGGAGCACTACGGTGCCATCGTTATCGGAGAGAATTTCGAATTTCGATTTTGGTCAAATTGACGGCCATCGATAGCTACTGCACAACTGCAGCTGTTGCCGCCGTACTGATAACGAACGGCGGCGCTGATAAGCGGCTTTGAGCGACGGGTGAAACGTGCGAACTGTCGGAAAAACGAAAATCGAAGAATACTGTTGCGCACTGCGAGAAACGACGGTAATACACTTTTGCTCGTCACATAGACGAAAAGGAAAAATGAAAGGTCTTCTGGTATTTAGGAGGATCAAACACCAGCTGAACGTCAATTTCGATGCCTTTTGCAACGTGATATTCGGGCAGACGCCTCCGCCCGGTCAGTACTGCAGTTTATTGCTTTTTTCGGTACGACAGTTGATTACAGATGTTTTTCGTTTTACAGCGCTTTCTTTCGTGAACCCCGTTGAAACTCTAAAACCTTCTTCGCATGGTTTGATCGACATCCAACAGCTGTTCAAAGATTCTATTCTCTGGGCTGTACCCAAACACAGACGTACGATTGAGAAAAGGTTAAAACGCAAATTTGGATGTATCAATGACTTTTACAAAATGCTAATGCCTCGCACGGATCTACTTGCATGTAACCATTGTGGTCATTATTATCAGAGACGTCACTTATGTCGTGAGTAATGATTAAATGAAACCTTAAATAGGGTTTTTTTATTAAACATTCTGTAAACTGAATCTTGGACGAAATTGCTCAATTTTTTATTCTTCATAAATTAAGTTTCAACCTAAACCAATGTCACTCATGTCAGCATCTGAGCTTGATAATAATCAAAATCTGAAATGTTGAACGCCATACCCGCATGTATAAATGTACAACATAGAACATTTGCATTTAGTAGTTAAAATACTCTGTTGTTTGTTTTAATACCTTATCATGTTTTGTAGGTAGGTTTTTACAATATTTTCATTTTTAAGTGAACTATGAGTTCTTTAAATTTTAATATTTCATGATTCACTTGAAAATTGCTTAAAAATTAAAATATTGTAAAAAACCGACAAACAAAATAGTTAAAGTCCTTCTATATGTTATATATTAGATTAAATTACTGTAATATTCAAGCTAACAACACAGTATTTGAACTACTGAACACAAAATTGCAAAGTTGTACATTTGTACAAATGCGACAACACTTGTAATCGTGGCCAGTGGTGGAATTGGAAAAAAAATGATTCAAATTATATCATTTTTATAACTGGTCTAAACTAAATAAAAAATTTAATATAATTAATTCTAAATTGAGTAAGTTTTCTCTTTATACTATTATAATCGCTTTTAACTAAATGAACTTTTTATTGTTTAGCTAATTGTTATAAGAGAGTTAAAGATGAAACCACAGAATTTCAAGAAGTTATTGAAAAAGAATTGGGATTAGAACCAATTGAACAGGAAGTTGTGGTTCTCTATAAAGGAGAAAGAACAAAAAAACCTGAAGAATTTTGGAAAGTACGATTTGATACAAACTTACTATTCTAGATAAACTAAAAAATTTTAATAAATAAAACTTATGATTTATATTGTTTTATTATAGGGTAAAAGAATTGTAGAACTAAAAAGAGAAAAACCAGTGTGGTTTTGTAGAAACTTATTACAAAGAACTACAATTGGCAACTCGGATTGCAAAGACGTCAAACCATCAGAATTAGCTTAAGTCAGTTTTTCTTTTTAGTGTAGATATTTTTGAAATTTTATTAACTCATATTTGTCTTGATCGATATTTATTAAGATCAAGTTGAGTATATAATATTTATAAAAATTAAAAAAATAGTTATAAATTTGATAACTGCCTCTAATAATTTTAATAATGCCCTGATAAGCTATCTATAATAGTTTCAGGTTCTTCATCAGGAAAATGACTGCTCACATGTTCAACTAATTTATCAAACATTCTATCGCCTTCATCACCCACTATATATAATTTACATAGAGGACATATACTATGGTTATCTAGTTTTGCACGAATTCCGCAAATACAAGATTGATTTAGATCTGATGAAGATGTTAAAGTTTCTGCATCTCGATATTCTGTATTTGGTTTTATAACTTTAACTTCTGCAAAAAAAAAGTAAAACATTAATTTGAATTAATACAAATCATTAAATATAACTTAAATAATAAAGCCAACCTTCAACCAGTAGATTAAATCTTGAAGTGATATTGAGAATTAAATCATTTTGGTCAGCTAGTAAATGTTTAGCCAATGTTAATTTTTCTTTGTATGTATTGAGTTCTGATAATAACATTGGCCAAGATTCATCATCTGAACTGTACTGAAGACTAATCAATTCATTGTCTGTATCCTGATATATTTTTTAAACATTAAACAAAAAATCATTGTATTAATAACACATTTATTTTGAAAATGAACATTAGTAAACTTGTAAAAACAAAATATATCAAACTTAATGATTTGTCAAGATTACACAAAATATAAATTTTTATGTATTAAGTAATTAAGTAATTAAACAGTTTAAACACCAACTTAGATATAGGGAAACCAATGAGAATTTACAAATGGCAATATTTTTCTGTATACATGAATAAATATATATATATATAATCTGTGTTTTTAAGAAAAAAAATTTTAAAACAATGAGATATAAATAAAAAATAACATTATTATTTAAAAATCATGCAATAAATAAATCCTTATAGGAGAATTTTTTTTCAACAGATTTATCTTATATAAACCGTATATATTTTAAACTTTAATTTCAATGTATATATAACATATGATAATAAAAAACATACCATGATATTATTAGAATTCATTTTCAAATCAACATCTAAAAAACAAAAAAAAAACATAATTCAATTTTGAAATTCTAGTTTCAATAATATTTTTTGAAAATAACCTTTGATTATTCAAGTTAACATTAAATATCAGGTATTAATAAAATAATAAAATTATTTCTAAATAAATTATCTAATTGCTAATAGCTGCATACAAGTCTGAAAAAATCTAATTTCCCAGATGACTTGGTGATTTGTGTAAAATATATAAAAATCTTCTTATTTAATATGACACCAGAAAACTACCTAAAAAATTTTTTATGAATTAAGTTCGCATTAAACCAATATAGAACTTGTATTTAAGAAATTTAAATATTTCTGAACTTCAAAGGAGCTAATATCGTAATGTGTGCATGACTAACAAACTTAAATATACCTAAATAATACCTAAATTATTTATTTTCGAATATTATACAAAATCACTGACCTTTTAAAACAATTTAAATTACAGATAAATAATTGATAACCATTAACTGCATTATAAGAATCAGAACAATAAGTTTCTTAAAAATTAAATAGGTGCTATAAAAGTTTTAAATGATATGTGTAAAATGCAATGAGTTTTATTAAATTGAAACTGGAAAAAAAATGATTTAAATAAAAGGGGATTCTCCTATAGTTGATGAACTATTATAGATAAAGTACATTCAGGGGATTGCAAGTCATGATTTTGTCTCTGGTCACACGTGCAACATAGGAATTAAGACGTTTTTTATTTTCAATGTACTGATCGATCAATTAATGCAATAAGAATTATAAAAACTAATATAATTCCTCATTAAGTCTACTTTAGATCAATTTTCCCGCTATTTGCTTTTGTTACTCTAAATTTCACAAAATAGAATTAAATAAATTAGAAACTTGAAAATCAATAAAAGTTAATTTATGGGTATGTAAAGTACAGAATTTAAAAAATGTAAGAAAGTCGATCTTAAAACTTAACAACGAATTCAAAATTCTATCACATTAATTGATCAAACGGTACATTGCAAATAGAAAACTTCTAAATTCCTTTGTTGTGCATGTGATAGACAGACAGAAAATCATGGCTTGCAATCCCCTTCATGGATAAATTAGTTTTATTAAATCTTAGTTTGTGAATACATTACAAATTGATGTTAAACAAAATTATATTAATAATTTTTACTTATACCATTGTACTTCAAATAGTTGTCAATAATAGCTAAAGAGTTCTTCGGCTTCATTTTATCATTGAGATGAACTGCTGGACAATCTAACGCTGATAATTTGGTCCACAATGTACGATTTTCATCAGTTACTATTCGTAAATATTCAATCAATTGTTGCTTTTTACAAGACAACTCTTTCACATTAATTTGCCCTGGTTGGTTATTAACTGTTGGACATGTACAATCTCTTTTAATAGTCATATTTTCTTTTTCAACAATGTCTAATCTCGACTGTAGTCGTTCACATCGTTCGGACATTGCTTGGAGAGCTACACGTAATGCAGCTACTGATCCCATGTCATCTGCCATCTTAATATCTTACCATGTATTGTTGGTGTAAAAATGTAAAATTAAACAATAATTAACATGTTATTTAAAATCTTAATATAAGGTCGATTATAAAATAGATGTATTCAAATTAGATAATCACAAGTTGGAAAAATACAAAAAAGAACAACAATAAAATAATAAATATATATTTTTATAAATAATAATATGTATTTTAAAACCTAATATAAAAAAGCAGTCAGCTTATCGCTTATCACTTTTATTAATTTTAATGTTTTCTTTATCAAAAAATATAATTACAATGTGACCAACATTTGGGTAGTTTATGACGTTCAATGTATATATTATGATATATAATATAGTCCTTCGTTTGGCTTAT
The DNA here is from genome assembly GCA_025469195.1 of Chaitophorus viminalis. NCBI lineage: Eukaryota > Metazoa > Arthropoda > Insecta > Hemiptera > Aphididae > Chaitophorus > Chaitophorus viminalis. The sequence continues at coordinate 29,001 of JAIPRK010001716.1, forward strand.
TGTAATTATACATACATTTGAAAACAATGGTGAATCATTCCGTTTGAAAAATGGTTCTTAGCGAAGGTCTGTGACTTGTGTAATACATTATACATACATAATATACTACACGAGCATATTGAATATGATTTGTTAATTACAGTGAAACCTCTACAAGTCGAATTTTTGATAACCCGAAGGAATATCATGATTCATGGCCACTGCATTTCAATACATGATATTATGTGAGATATATTTTCTCGATAATTCGAATTTTTCGACAAGTTGAAGTCATCTGAATTGAGGTTTAGCTTATAACTCGAATTGTTCGACATACATCACCAAAAATCGAGATGACCAATTAAACAATGCTTTTATCGGTTACCGAAAGGCTGCATTTAGTTTTACACGTTAAAAAAGTGCGCGAACCCTTTAATATGATTTAAAATATTTAATTTAGTCAATAAATTATAAATAAAAAACCCTTATTTGATTAAAAAACTATATATATATTAATGAATGGATATTTGTTTCAGTGTGTTTACAAGCGATATAACAGTTCATTATTCTTTCGTCGTTTATTTACCTTGAATCTCGAATATTGGTATAAAGTATAAACTATAAATATTAAATATATAATTATATCATATTATAGGTTCCAATATAAATATTCTATATTTTGATATCATAGCTAAATAATTATTTTTATATTTTATAAATTATAATACCGATATAAAGTTATTTTCCACCAAAAATATTTTGGGGACTTCGAATTTTTTTTTTTTGCTCCGGACTAATTCGAGTTCGAGGTTCCGCTAAATATTTTATTGAATGTACGCATATAACTTTTGTACAATTATGATTATCATATTTACAATTGTAACTCAAATGCATCAGATTGGAAAATTATTTTGTGATGTGTGAAGTATAGGTACAAAATAAGTTGTATACACAAACACAAACAAATAAAAATTGATTTTTTGTAACATAATCAGAAAATCAACACGCATTCAGTTTCAATCACCATTGTATGTCTGCATACTTAAAAGTGTAATCAAGCTAGAAATCGCGGCCTGCTGGTGTCGCAAAAGTAAGGAAAGAGTGAATGTGTACAAATATAATTAATCATTAGATCGCGGTTGTATGACTTAATTATTTTTTTGTACTATTTTCATCGAATTCGATATAATAATTATTACTGTCGACGATCCGAAATACTGCTGATCTATAGGACTGATAGTAATCATTTCTAAGTTTCTGGCATCCCCAATACGCCTCAAATATGATCATTGGTATTGGTTCGATTTTAATTTCTTCCAGTGCTAATGATTTGCAATAGTCAAGTAAGTAATGGCCCACAACATGTGTGTTAACTGCTTTCATCCAGTCCTCGTTTTCAGAATAATTGTTACGAAGAAATTCCAAAAAATATCGAGCCTATAAAAAACAACGATTTATAGGTACTTATGGTTGTATATAAAACACTAATCAATTAAATAATTTCAATTTCAATTATAACTGGAATTGTTACTTGATACTTAGTTAATTCTACAGTGGATTTCACTTATATGATCTGATAACAAAAAATCATTTAATGGAAAACGTATTTAAGTATACTGAAATCATCTTGTTTAAGTTTTTAATGAGTTAACGTTAAAACTAAATTTATAATTGTCGCTTTCTTTTTACCTATACAATCAATGCGTTTATATTCAATCATATTATTTTATCTATCCTGCATTCCTGCAGCATCACGTTATGAGTAAGTAATAATAATCACTCGAACTGATTTGTCACGTTTGTCGTTTTGTAACAGCTATGGTACACGATTTTCTAATAACTAATAAATTAGCATGTTATAACTTGTGGTTGTAAAGAAAAAATGAAATTATTAATCATGCGTACAAGAAGAAAATAAAATATTTGTACGAACATTTTTCTCCGCACGGTTGAATGTTGAGACTAAAAATAATAAACCGTCATACGTCCACGTATTCACAGATTGCAGTACACTATAACCGTAAACAAATGAAGTATATACATTTATTTGTTACCTGTAGATCGAATATTGGAAAAACAAAATTCATGTTGATGTACCCAATAAATCCCATGGAAGGATTATTCATATTCAAGATATTTTTATGAAGTGGGGTGATCAATAATTCATCATTTACTAGATTTATTCCACAACTCGGCTTTAAAAATGGCAATGTAATTTTGAATCCTATTAATTGAAATAAAATAAATACTTTAATACCTCAACAAACAGTAAATAATAAATCTTAAGTATTTCACTCTTTCACTCATATTAGTTCACTTCTTTACTTAATAATTACCCGTGCAGTATATTATTGCATCCAAAGCAACAGCTGTTTTATCCTTAAAATAAACCATTTTTTCTGTAAAATATTCAACAGCTGGTTTGTGTACAACGTTATTTGGAAATCCTTTTTCGAGTAACTCTGGCTTATTATGACTAAAATAAACCTGTATACGAATAAACATTTTATAAATAAAATAACGAAGGTACCTACTTCTTATCAGAGGCGTGCTCGGGAACTTCTAATGAGGGCGTTCTTTTTATCAATTACCTATACTATGTGTTTTATTATAGTTGTTATTATAAAATTAGTCGAAAACATCATTTAGAACTAAGAATCCCGCTTTTGTAATTAAAATATTTTAATGATGACATATAAATAGATTCATATACAATTAGTAATTACAATGAAATAACTATACCTAAATCAATGTAAAATAAATATTATGTATGATGTATATATGACAAAATACCTGTTTTAAGTATAATGTACGATTTTGTAATACAAATCAGTCTCAGTAGAGGATATTGACCATTTAAAATTGGAGGAATACAATATCCTTTCTTGATAAACTATAAATTGTTATGTACTTTAAAAATCGTACACATATACCTAGTAACATATTTCTCTGTATCAGAGACATCAGAGACATATCGAAATACCGGATAAACAAAATTAATCGTTCTTTTATTAAAATTTCAGTACTCCGTGGATTCATCTGTTGTTATGGAAAATCATTTGGCCGATAAACTTTATAAAAATATTTTGTGTAATGTCTCTAATATCAAATTATTACAAGACGAAATAATTTTGTTTGAATTTTTAAACTAGTATAGGTACTTAAACCGTCATTCAGATTCAAAAAAAAAAAAAATGTCCATATTTTTGGTTTTGTATTTGAGAATAGTACAGCTACGAAAATTTAATAATTTTATCTTGAGACATTTTAACTTTTTTAAGAATGAGCACATAAGACATTACACACTAATCATATTATCTAGATTTTAGAAAACAATATTCTGAAATAATAAAATGATGATCATATAGACATCGTATCTTATAAACCATGTCGCGGTGACCAAATAGTCGGTAAATAGTGGTTGAGCTATTAAAATTTTATAGTCTTTTGAGCACGTCCATGTTAATTGATTGCTTTGCTACTATATGTACCTATGTCTAAAGCAAATTGATTATTTGGATAAGTCCGAGTTGTTTTTGATCTTAATTGTTTTATTTTCGATTTTGCAATGTAAAAATGGATGAAAGACTTAAATTAATACTTAATAGTGACTAGAAAGTAATTTTTCGACATTTAAAATAGAACAATACATTTTATTTTTGTTCCCGGTAATACTCAAAGTAGTATTGAATTAGTAAACTGTGTAATTTTGTTATGTAGTTTGCATTCATTTCAATTAACACATGGCTATTATGGACGTATTATTACATGTTATTTTATACTAATTATGAAATAATACAAGTTATCAGCACCGTGCGATGGATAGGCCTTGTAGACCCGGGCCTACCTATCATTCTTTTGTTTAAAAATAACTTTTTGAAACAATTTTTTTATTTTTAACGTAAAATAAATCTTGGCTATATTTATTAGTCAAATTCCTGCCTACCCGTCAAAAACGTCTAGCTACACGGCCATGTAATGTTTTATGGGCCCTACCATTGCAAATATCTAGAAAAAAACATACGCAACATTTTTTACACATACTACCAGTTATACTCGTATATTATGAAAAATATTGCAAACCTCAATTATAATTTATAACTATATTATATAAATATAAGTAAAATAAGTTTAATTTTTGAAATTCTGAACGCATATTATATTTACTTTACACATAACTGCAGATTGCAGTGGGTTAGTTTAGTTTTAATTGATTTCATTATAAGTCATCGTATTTACTAATTACTATAACCTATAGCCGCTATAGGTATGTTTTACAGTTTACCTGATTAGCAACTTCTGCAACGTCAGTGGAAATATCAGTACCTGACGGACCAGAACCAATTATTAAAACATTCATATTTTTAAAAGGTCCAGGCACTCTGTAGTCATGGCTGTGGATCTGTATACCATCAAATTCTTTCATCCCTGGTTTATCAGTAGGCATACGAGGTAATGCGTTGTGTCCATTGCACACCATAACTGCATCAAAATACTCGGTGTGTGCTGTTTTTGTTGTCAAGTCTTCAGCTATCACTTGCCAAGCATTCGTTAATCTTTCCACTGAAGTCACCAAACTACAAAACTAAATAAATAATTACCTATTGAATATCATTCAACCACTGCAAATTGAAACTCATTCATAATCCGGCTTTAGCATTAGGTACTGTCATGTCAAGATAATGTATATAATTTAGTTATTATAAAAAATAATAAAATTACAGTACACTGTATGTAATTTGGCACCAAGACATATAATCATAATAAAAATTATTGACCGTAGGAAAAAATTTCAATTTTAATTTTAATAAAAATAATATTAAACTATTAAAGAGCTGGTAATTTAATTTTTTTATCGTAATAAAAACGTGTGTTAACCCATCCAACATATTACAATTTGTTGACATTCATGAAGTCTACATCACGGACTAAGATAGAATTGTAGTCCGTGGTCTACATTCGCTTTAATGATTACATTTTAATTTAGGTATATATAGTTATTTTTATAACTGGAATCACCATTACTACATTTTAGATAATTATAGCACCTACTACCAACGGCAGATTAAGCAAGGAACAAATTTGTTAACTGACAATAATTAGTATCGTAAAATTTACTTAATTATAATATGTTTATACATTATATCTACAGTACATAACATGCACAAAATGTATGTAAGTAATACATGTAATATTATGTCAATCAATACTTACTCTTATATGCTTTGTGAGTTTAAAATGTTCAGTAAATTGTTCAATATACTCTTGCACTTGGAACGGGGATAAAAACGACACATTGTCTAAATTTGAATAAGGAAAGTTTGGAAAATCCATTAATTCTTTCGGTAAGTTTGTCCTAAAAGTAGAACAATTAAGATAATATACCTAACATTAAATACGTATACACTGGTGAAAATAATTTAAAAACAATAATACATACATCAGACACTTGTACATACTCGTGTGAATTGGCAAGCCAAACTCGTCAAGTCCGGTTCGTTCATCATACACCCAAGTTCCACCCACTACTTTTGTCCTTTCGTACACCACACATTCAAAACCATTTTCCAAACATCTCCTAGCTGAAGCCAGACCAGCGACTCCTGCTCCGATTATAGCTATCCTCATTATAATGCGTTAATCACGCACGTCTTATTGTCATTGAACATATATCAGACTTTATGTTATAAACGTAGCCACGTAAGTATTTATATTGAACATTGATCATTGATGGTTATCTATAAAATACACGTAATAACATGTAAATGACGGTGAAACATAATTCATATATTATGCATGTACCTGTTTACTATTTGACGTTTATACACAAATAATATGTATTTTTAAGACAAGAAATACATATTGGTACGATTGGAATATATTTTGTAATTAGGGACACACCCACCGGTACATTAGGATTCGGAACTCCAGACTTTATATTTTCCTCACATTTTACCAATTATTAATAACATATTTTGTTTAGTATTTCAAAGGAATAACAACTACCGCGTATACCTACACACGAAAAAAATACATTACTATACAGTTTTTTGATTTTTAATTTAATGTGCAAATAGAATATAATATAGAATGTAATGTATAATATAATGTAACCTTTTATATCATAAGAGAAATAATTTTTAATTAAAATGCCCGGTGGTTGAATTACAAACAATACACATTACAACAAGTTATAATTTAAATTACAACTATTTCATTATATAAGTCATTATTATTAATGTTTGACTAATCAAAATGAGTTTAAATAATTCATTATTAAATATTTCATTGTAGACTCGCACGTAAAGGGCTATAAAGTAAGTACACCTGGTACACATAACAATAATACCAGGATACTTTCCGCTTTAAAGTTTTATCATACCTACAGGCTGTAGAGTGCAGGATCATAAAACATTATAAACATATAGGTACATACATTGCTATACAAATATTGAATTCTACGGGCCATTTATTAATTAGTTATTTTTATTAACACTAACTTATTAATATTGCCAGTTGAATGGTTATGGGACGAAATGGTGTCAGTCGTTGGAGACAAAACGAAAAATCTGAACACTGAATTAAGAAAATAGAAATTGATAAAAAGAACGAATCAAAATTAAATCAGAATACATTAAGATTAAAGAGTCAGTATCGTATTGATATTTTCTATCCTTAAAATTTATCCTTATAATTTCTCCATATAATTAATAGTTTATAACATATTTTCTTTATATTAGATCAGATAAAAAATTAAGGCTTTTGATGCCAGCAAAATATTTATAAAAGGAAAAATTTAATTTTTATCAGAATAATTGGTTTCATGTTTTTGCCTAGGACCCGACGACTTGTACGAAATATAGAGATTATACACAATGAATATTAATTGCTATTTAATAGCACAATATTCCATTTTTATAAAGTTAAACTTCCATCAGCCGGTCTGGTTACGGTATTTCGTTTTATTTTTATGGACGCACTGAGAGAAATATATCCCGTGTCCGCGTGATAATAGATAAGCGATTTATATTTTTATATTATTAAAATTAAATATGTGCCTACCTATTGAAAAGTTAACTTTCATTTTGAAAATAAAACGTCAAGTTCGGAAGGCCAGACTCCGAATCTGAACACTGTAGTCTGTCGATAATTCCGATAACGCCTACGACCACTGTATCCGTAATGTTTGCGTACCTTTTTCCTATCGTTGTTCCGACGACGGACGGGCGAATCCTCCGGCTCGTAACATTAAATTGTCCAGCCGATCGCACCAGAGCACTACTGCATTGTACGCGTTTTGTGCGTGTGTATACGATCTACGTCGTTTAATCGTTAGTACTATTTAATTGTAAACAGAAGAAAAAAAAAAAACCGCGTCTAATTACTGGTATTATTACGAGCGAATGGCAGCGGCGGCGACGTCCTCGTGATAATATTATTTTATTACTTAAAATGTCAAGTGATAACGTCATTATACAACTCTTCAAACAATTTTATCTATATTTTGTGCTTCACACGCCGAAATAAATTAGTGTTTTTCTTGTTTCCCTGCCCGTTTTAATAATATTACTTTAATGCGTGTCTCCTTCACCCACAGGGCAGAAGCGTCCTGTGATGATGGAGGGGTCATGGGACAGCCCCCTTGTGGCCTGTATGACAATTTTTAAATCTTAACCATTGGTATGTTTTTATTTCACGTCGTGAAATAAGTGAAAACTCAATACCAGTTCACAAAAACTATGCGGTACATAATAAATAATCCTATAATTCTTATACTACTCTTTATACAGCAATAATGCTTCTCAACCTTTTTTGTTTCGTGACCCCATTAATTTAATGTAAAATGTTCATGGTCCCCTCAAAGGTCTACCATCGAAATCGTTAAAATAATTGAAAATTTTTTCATTCTATATTACACTAAAATTAAATTGATGTACAAAAGTATTCCCTCCCTCCTATAAATTATAATATACTTATGGCACCTAAAGACCACGGCACCACGCTACCTCGGCCCACAGTTTGAGAAGTACTGCTCTATATAAGCAACTATACATGATACATCACAATTATTTGTGTTTTATTATAACATTATACTTATCTGTGTATTGTATATATTATATATATTTGACCTTATAGGTCATTGCTAAATCGTACCTACTCAATTGATATAGATTCAACAAACTATAATTTTGTTGTACCTATATATTTTTTTTTCAATATAATTAAAATTTATATAAATTCACGAATCAATAATTCGTCTGTAATAAAAACGAATATATTATAAATTATAATATTTACACTTTAATTAATAACTATTAAAATTTTAATTTGTATCACTCCAAAGGCTCAAAGAAACGATATATTTAAATATATTAAATAAATATTTAAATTAAAACTTATGAATATAGATATGAACTGTGAAGTATATATTTTCAGAAAAATTAATTTCAGATTTTGAAGGTATTGTAATTTTGCAAAAAATAATTTTCATTTGATTTTGTTAAAAGTTGAATTCATTAAAATACCTATTACAGTATTACAGTACAAAGACTGACAAAATATTAACTTAATATCGTACTGCCTTTTTTGTGATTTAATAATGTTATTTTAAACCTCATGCAATTTTGTACATTTTGCATTTTAAAAAGGTACAATTGACAGTAGTAGCTAGTTGAGCTAGTAAGTGCGAAAATATTCTAGAATAAAAAACAGTAGGTCTACAAATTCAATTTAAAAATAAGAATAATTTCGACGAGTACTGTAAAGTATAATATAGTAATGACATTGATTATAATTTATTGAAATAATCAATTTGATAACCAATAAGTAATTTAAATGAAACACTTATAAGTGGAATATAATACAATAAGAATTCTGAATGAATAAGATATGATAAAATGGTATGAACATGTATGTACTTAATTTTACAATGCAGTATAATAAGGAGAAGTTTAACAAATGTATCATTTAACATATACAATTATCACTAATGAATACAAATTTAAATAAACTCAATTACAATCTGATTTTTAAAATGAAACACTTGGACTTGGTCCAAATCAGGTCATTTAAAGTCATTAAAAAGTACCTACCATAGGCGAACATTTGGTTGATTTTTTAGGGGGAGGGGGGGGTATAATAATCCAATGTAAAATTATAATTATAAAAACAACGATAACATCTCAAATGAAATTTTGATCTTCGGGAGCTATTCAAATATTTAGGAGGCTTAGCCTCCCGATGCCCACCTATGGTACCAATACCAAAAAGATTAGCCGAACACTACACTATACAGAATTGTAGACATTTAGTATAAAGTATAAACTGAAGAATCAATTATTAGTGTAATTGTATACTCGGAAATATCAAATATAGTAATATGTCAAATTTCTAAAAAAAAATTCAAATACGAATCTCAAATATTAAAAAAATACCTATTGCCGTAGTACCTACTCGTATATAATCTATAATCAATAAATTACACCTATTTAGTTGAACAGGATATTACGAATATCTATTACGATAGTTTACAATAATTTACAATAATTTTAGTTGCCTCCACATAACACGTTTAATAGGTACATAAAAAAATAAATTATATAAGCTACAGTTTATAATGGATTTTTTTAGTTGAATGAAAATACAATATAATTTTTACGCTGAATTTGTTAAAAAGAAAAATTAACAAATAAAGAGGGCAAAAATTGAGATTAGCAGAGCGTGGTTTCGATCCACGGACCTCTGGGTTATGGGCCCAGCACGCTTCCACTGCGCCACTCTGCTACAACACTTGAAGAGAAGAAATAATTAATTTTAAGCTGATCAACCCCTATGATGCGTTTTGTACATTATGTAATAATTAATATTTATTGATCAATTACAATTAAGTATTGTATAAAAAAAATATCATCTAAAACAAACATATAGGTAACTATTTTGTTACTTTAAAACTTCATTTAGTTCATGTAAAAACACTTAGTACACCAGCTAGTCCAGCTGTACCTACCCCATATCCAGCAGCTGCAACATCATATTATAGCCATTATATAGGTACACCATTGGCGCAAATAGTGGGGAACTTGGGGGGACTTAGTCCTCCCAGATTTCGGTCAAGTCTCCCCAGTTCAAAATCTAGTAATTAGGACTAATTTTTATATTCTATAGTACTAAACATGTATATATTTTAAAAACTTAACCAAATTACAAAATACAATTATTGAAAAAAAATGTTCCCAAAAATATGTTTACACTGTAAACTTTACAAAGACAAACAAGAAGTTGTAAAAAATCATTAGAAGCTGAGATGACCGTTGCTAAATCTTACTTACTAGTTACTAGCAAAAAATGTCAATCTTGATATAATAGATATGATTGTGCTAACATAATATCCTAATATGTACGGCTGTACAAACTATAATTACTTGCAACTCGCGACAATGATACCCATCAGCTACATGCGAACGATCATTTAGTGCCATGAGAAGGGTGAAAACTTGGTTGAGCCGGTTGAGGTCAACTATGGATTAGACTAGGTTCTCAACTATATCTATTCTACATATTGAGAGGGATTTATCTAATAATATAAATACAGAAGATATTTTAAATGTATTTGCCGAAAAAGAACGGAGAATTTTGTTAAAATAAATATATTCTAAATATGTAATACATTATATTTTTATATATCCGTAACGATAGTTGCTCAGTGGGTGGGGGATTTTATGGAGAGCGTTTCCCTCTAATATTTGTTTTGCTTATATTATGAACTTTGTGGAGGGGGACTTTAGCCCCCCCCCCAAAAAAAAATTTAGTCAATTTGCGCCTATGAGATACACCACAAATATGTAAACTATAAAGACGTAATATTATATCAAGTTTAAAAACTGTCCTTCGCATGACTTCTTCCCATTCCATCTATTTAAATATTTTTTTTTCTTGCGAGACCAGAACAAAAATAAGATACCTCAAATATTCTAAAATAAAATAGACACAAATAATAATGAACAAGGCTAAATACAAGAAAATATATAGTGAAAATGACAGAAACATGAAAACAAGGCACTATTTTAACTGAATAGCCTTCAAAGAGAAAAAAGTTAGTGATTCAATTAATTAAAATAGGAACTAAAGATGTTAAAAGTAAAATCTGAAAAACGAGAAAATAACAGAAAACTATATATATTATTCTGCAAATATTATATTATTTAGTATACCTAACTGACAACTATCATACTATTATAATAATAAATAGGTAGGTAGTAGGTACTATAGATTGCTCACTGACCTTTTTTTTTGATATATACGCACATATATAGGTAGGTACTAGCCTCTAGGTACGTAGTATCGTCTACCATTTATTATAAATACAAAAAAAAAGTCAGTGAGCTTTCTATAGTACCTACTACCTACCTATATATATATAATATAATATATTATATTCCGCGAATGAACGACAGTCGACAATTTAATTGCAACACATTTTTAGGTATCGTAGTGTTATAAGTTATAATTATTATAATAATATTATTACTAACCAAGGAAGGAGCACTGAGGGTAAATGCCACCTCCGTCACAAACAAAAATACCTTATGGTTTTAAATGTATTATATAGGTTCTATTTAATACAACCAAATGGAGCCAAAGACTAAAGTTTAAGATGGATAAAGATAAAATAAGTTTGGAAGGGGTGGAGGGGTAAGTAGTATATATTGCACCTATTATGGTACAGGTGCCGTACCTGTAGGTAGATCCGCCCTTGTTACTAACACTAGGTATACAAATAAAATCTGTTTTATTCATGATTTAATTAAATATAATATATTATAAAATTGGCAAGCAATTATAAACATTATACAATATACATTCCTGGAGATATAAAATATGTAATTATAAATCGTGTAATAAAAAATAAGAAACAAAATTCAAAGCAAAACTATCGAACAGAATTTAGTTATAACGTGTTATATTATTATTTATTAGTTTATTATTACATTAAAATATTTAATGTAATAAAAAATGTATAATTTTAGGTATAAAAAAAGCTTAGCAGAGCGTGGTTTCGATCCACGGACCTCTGGGTTATGGGCCCAGCACGCTTCCACTGCGCCACTCTGCTATGTTTCTGAAGGGTTGAAAACACCTATATTTATACAAATTTTATGGCATTATAAATAAATATATTTTAATAATTAATTATTGTTAGTCATTAATCAATTATAATTGGACGTATATAGTGTATACCAGATGCAATTTATCATCTAGTGTAACTATAACGGTTAAATGTATAGATTACTATTTACTATAAGGATGCCCAAACGTCCCAAACCCATGGCCTGTTAATGCATTTGAAATTACTCGCCAACATTCTATTGAATTTTAATTATTATATAATTTGTATATTATAGTAAATTTTTATTTGATGTATTGTAAAAATAGTGCCAGAGTCAGTCGTTCCGTGTCCGGTATGGCGGTATCACTATTTACTTGTAGTACTTGTAACTTATAGAGGTATAATGGACAACATTTCCATGTATTTTTGACAGGCACGGCACCATAATTTCTTTCCTGGGGGACTAGAAAGGGCAATTACATTTTTTGGATGTGCAAGCCCAAAAATTATATAATAAAACAATTTTATTAGGTAGGTATTAAGGTTTATATATAGATAGCTATGAACATTACATTTACATGACTGCATACAACATAATATTATAATGTCATACATGTATGGATATTGAAAATGATAATGATAATCTATATTATATACAACTATCGCAGATATCTATCAATTGTTGTCATATTTAAGACGCCTAATAAAATTGAAATAAAACTAAATACTATATATCAATGGACCAACAAAATTTAGCAACAACATGAGTTCTGTACAAAAACGAGGTCTGTGGGATTCCAGATTTTCAACTATTTACGAAATTGACGAACGTTATTGTATATAATAACTGTATATAATTCCTCTGAAGTTTAAATCATACCACTTTTATCGACTTTAGCATACTAAATACACTCTTGGCATTATATTTATATGTATGTATTATTTCACATTAATCTGATAATCACCTTGCACACCTTTAAAACGAAATGTGATCCGGCCGGTCCAGGTGATCGTAAATATTATACAAATATGTAATACAAAATCACAGTAGTTACCTACGCGCTCAAAAATCGTTTGCAAATAGGTACCAGGCCCTATTTTTTAGTGAACCCCGATACAAAGTAAATAATCCGAAATTGAAAATGTGCACTACGGATTCGAGAAATGTTTATAGTATATACCTACTATTTACTAAATACTAATATATAAGACTACTGGCTAGATAGTAGATAATACTTATAAAGTACACACTATTTAAATGTTTTAAAAATAATATTTTTTTTTAGTTTTTCTATTATTTATCACTTATTACCTAAAATTATAAAACATTATCTTTATATAAAACTAAATATGTGTATTGTTTCAATATTTGATCCTCATCCAGCTGTCATAACTCATAAGACATGAGTATATTTTCAGTCTATGAAAAAAGAATTATTACTAAAAAAAAAGTTGACGTTGTATTTAATAGTATAATTATAGAAGATTGCTTATTGATAGAGGGGTGTGGGGACATTGTCCCCCACAGCTCTGTATTACTGTATGCACATTAAAAAAATGTGTAGTACGAATCTTTATTAAAAATAGAGGCTGGTAAGTACATACTGCTAATTCAGCTAAGTATGCAGGTGCTTCATGGCCCAAAATATCTAGGGTGAGAAAAGGGCGAGAATTCGTCCCAGCACTGCATAATAGTCATTAACACTTTAAAAGTTTAAAATACTACATTTAAACGACTCAAGGAGTCAAACAATAACTAACACCTTTAGAGATAAAGCTTATAGGCTGTAAGTAAATGGAACATAGGTTGTGGGTACTTATATATATTACATCTAAAGATCAGAATTCAGAATCAGGCACGTAGCCAGAATTGTATTTTTTGGTGAGGAGGGGTCGAAAAAATTGTTTGTACAATTTTTATACATAATTAAATACAAAGCCTTTAATTTTTAATATAAACCAAAAAGTTAAATTATAATACAATTGGTACAATTATGTACCTATAACATTTTAATATTTTCAACTAATTTCTATAATATAATTTTACTATTTTTTAAGCCATTATATCCAATACTTTGTTTGTTGAGATATTTACCTACTTCCCAATGTACTGACAGGAGAGCAAGTCCAGTTCAACGGTCATTTCCAGTTTTATCACGAAACAATGTTTTTAAGCGCTTTAGTGTTGAAAACGAACATTCAACTGCCAACATTCAACATTCAAACTGGTAGTGTTGCCAAAATTTTCAATAAAAATGTATGTTAGGGCAAAACTTCTCATAATTTCAGTGGGTTTTTTCTTATATTTATTCATTTTTCACACCATAATAAAAATTCAGACCAAACCACTGTTTCAGATATACGATCTTCATGAAATATGTTTAGATTTTTAAGTTTCGAAACATTTTCGTTTAAAGCCAATTTTGGCAATACCTATGATTTTAATTGACGACAAAACTTCGAAATTCGACCGTTCTAGAGTGATTTATTTCTATACCACATTACAATAACATATTTTTGAATAACATGTATTTTAGAACCATGTTTTCATTTTTATTTAAATTATAAGAATTATGATTTGTGATTTTATATGCAAGTACAGAAAAATTTCGGGGTCCCTTTGGATACGTACCTGTTCAGAATAACTACGGAATAAAATTCCTCCAATCATTTGTTCCAATAAACTAATACCTATTATAGGTACAGTATTATTGTTGTATATTGAGTAACATTTAATACAGTAAATAGTGTTTTTTTTTTTTTTTAACTTGTCCTTTATTAGAATAATTACAGCAATGCGATTATAATAAAATAAAAATAAAGAGTTAATAGTGTTAATACGATATTACATAGGTAGGTACTCTGGTACTCATAAATATCATTTACACGCAGACACAGTATATAAGTATATTGACGTATGAACTGTTATAAACTATAAAGTAAATAAAAGGTAAACATTTAATATATTAACATAAGTAACATATTATTATATTAATATATTATACTACCATTTAAAGGCATGTAGCAGAGTGGCGCAGTGGAAGCGTGCTGGGCCCATAACCCAGAGGTCCGTGGATCGAAACCACGCTCTGCTAATCAAACATTTATGCCAATTAACTAAATTAACTGTACCTTTTTTGTACCTTTTAATTTGTTTATGTTTTGAAAATATCTATGTGGTAGTCATAAATTCAAACCCAATGTTTAAGCAAGATTTATAGGTAAAAATAACATTTTTTTCATTGACTTACCTTAATTGCTTAATTAATCATATACCAAATTTATAAAAATTGCAATTGTAGAATTATTTATTTTTCATAATTTATAATTATTCAATATAGTCAATATTAGTCATATAGGATATAGACATATATAGACCTATATATAGGGTATATTTAGTATCCCTGTGGAATATTGTTAATTATAATAGTTATATTTTAAAATATCAACAAATGCAAATAGACAATGCTGCGATGATTTTATGAATTGTGTTATAATTATTATTAAAATTATATATATAGAGTAATAATTAGTTTTATTTTTATTTTGTTTAATTATTTACTACAAAGTACAAATAGTTTTGTTATAAATAGGTAGTTAAAGAAGCATATATTTATATAATAGTTAATATAATAAACAATAATATAATATAACAACATAATACACACATAGTAGATAGTTAAAGAAACTATACAAAATGAAAAAAAAAAAAATTCTGGAAAAAAATGCCAAAAATTTGTCAGAAGTGGGATTCGAACCCACGCCCTCAGATGAGGACCAGAATGCTCAACTACATCCATCGCATTGATGAACAAGGTTAACCTTGAGTCTGGCGCCTTAGACCGCTCGGCCATCCTGACATGTATATTTAAATGAATTTTTCACGTATTTAAGCAAACAAACAACTTTTTTCAGTACTACTATTATTTCGAAAATTTTAACTATAATAATATTCCCGGATTATTAGTTCAAAATTATTAATTATGAATTTTTTTTATCATTAATAACACAAATTATATTTTACTTATTGATAAAATGTTTTTTTTTTCAGTAGGTGTCTACCTGTCAGTACAACTATACCAATCCCAGCGAGTTATATTCAATATTATTAGATTTATTAGTTTTATTTGTAGGTACATTACCAGCATTACCTACCTTAGAATGCTATTTCACATTAGATAGTTTTTTAAAAGCCAAAAGGTGTATGTATATACTTTCGAAATCAACTCAGTGACTTAGGTCATTTGTGAGAATTTAATATAGATACCTACCTACCTACTAAACATAGTGTATTAATTTATAACGAAAAATTATTTATTAAGTAAATATATTAATGTAAGGAGGAAGGTGATTTTGGTGTCATAGGTAATAT
Organism: Chaitophorus viminalis; assembly: GCA_025469195.1. Lineage (NCBI taxonomy): Eukaryota > Metazoa > Arthropoda > Insecta > Hemiptera > Aphididae > Chaitophorus > Chaitophorus viminalis. The sequence goes on from JAIPRK010001716.1 coordinate 45,458, forward strand.
TGGAAATTTACCAACTACTTACTAGGGAACCAGTGAAGTAGAGTAGAGATTATATTATTATAAATAGTCTTCATATATATCCATTTATGATTTCTCTAGTATCCTAATCTAGACATCTATAACTATTTAATATTTATACATATGTTCCTATTGGCTATTACAATTATACATAGGATAAAATACGAATAGATTAATTAATTAGGTACGCATAAACAGTCAATATTGTCAAAAATAGTAACAGACTGGCCCGAGGTGCTTAAGTGCGATTACATCCCGGGCCACAGCCAAAGAATATCAAACAAAAAGCTCAACTTATACCTACATGACACGGAAAAAATTATAGGTAAATAACATTTGTGAAAATTTATCTACTTTTGAAAACTTCTGATCATCAGTAAGGTTTCAAGTAAAAATATTGTATTTATTGAAATGTTATCTCCATCAATTGTTATACAGTAGTCGCCGCTTATTGGACTCACTTTGGGACCCGACAATTTGAGTCAATTAACCGAATAAGTCAATAAGGCGAACGATTCAAAAAAATTTAAAAAATTAAAAATTAAAAATGTGTATTGAAATTCAAGGTATAAAAAATGTAAAAATCTAGCTATACGTAATTAAAAATAAAATAAAATTAATAAAATATATACATAATTAATAAAATAAATTAATTTTTTGATAAAAATACGTCTAATGTTGATTGGATTTTCGCTTTTTCGGCCAACTTCATAATCAT